>JANHFO010000365.1:0-11799 GCA_032468095.1 Pareas carinatus
AGATATCTACCGGGCTTTGTTTCTTTCAAAATGCTATCAGAACAGCAGAAGGGCAACGGTCTATCGAATGGGGGAATCCTCACCCCCCTCTTCGCCTCAACAAGGTGGGTGAGTCAAATGTGGTGTGGAGTCTGTGGCGAAAGTGGGAGAGGAGAGAAGCTAGGCTGGAGGGGAGCATCGCTCACAGCGGGACACAGAAACTGGTGGAGGGAAGAGAAAGAAGAAAAGAAAAGAAGAAAGAAAAAGGCAAGAGAGAGGGAACGAGAGATTTGTCATATTTGAGGTCCGAAAACCAATTACAGAAGTTTGGCATGTTGATATTAAATGAAATACTGTTAGAGTTAAAACTAGAAAAAAAAATTAAATTATTGGTGTAGTTATTATGGGGGAAAGGATGGATTATGAGTAAGGTATGTTTGAATAATTGAAGAAAACAGAAATGAAAAAGATATGGATAAATTGTGGGAGATATATGAATGATTGGGGAAATAATTAATTGAATACTAGATGTAAAATATATAATAATCTAAGTTATTGGTCTCAGTGTTATGGGGAAGGTCTAGGAATTACGAGTAAGTTATATTTGGATGATTGAAGAAAATAGAAATTAAGGATAGATGGATAAACAGTGGGAGAAATGTAAATGTATGATAAGTAAATTCAAATGTGATATTGAAAAGATAAGGATAAACAAAATGTAGTAAATAAGGAAAATTAAGATATTTGGACAAAAAGTATGTAAAATCAAAAATTAAAATGAAAAGAACTGAACTTGTAAAATAAGAATGGTAAAGTAAGAAAATAAAAAGGAAGAAGAGGAGAAGGAGAGAAGGAAATAAGAAAGAGGAAAAAGATCAAGAGAAGGAAGTAAAGAAGAAGAGGTGAAGAACAAGGTGAAGAGGAAAAAAAATTAAGATGTTAAAAATAATAGATTATAAATAACGGTTGTATGAAAATAATAATGAGAAGAATTTTGATATTTGATTGTACAAATTTACCTTGTCATGAGTGTAAAATATTTGCAAAATAAACATTTCTCTTGGGGAAAAAAGAAAAGAAAAGTGGTGTTCTAGTTGTTTTGAGATTGCATCCAAGGCATGCACCTACTACTATTGGTGCTAACTTTGGTGGGGATTTTTTTTTGGCCACAATCTTTCTCTTTCTATTTACAGGTCTTTGCTTTTTGTTATCGTCTGCAGTTCCCTCTCTGCTATCTTACTGTCTCTAGGTACTACCATGTCCTCAATTCAGACATTTTTGTCTTTCTTATCGACAATTGTTAAGTCTGAGGTGTTATGTGGCAGTTGAATTGAATTCTAAAGTCTCAGTGCAATTTAGCTTCTTCATTTTATACTGCTTTGCCTATTTCATGGTCCCACCAGTTCTTGGTTGCAGACAAATGGTATTTCTTGCAGATCTTCCAGTGATTATTATTATTTTGTATTATTCTATCCCATTTTAGAAGTTGATGCTCGGAGTGGTGGAAGAATTCAGTGCTCAGGGACAGAATCAACATACCTTTCTTCAACTTTAAAAAGCAATTGACAGATCTGCGGATGCTTGGATGATAGTTTTCTTTGAAGCTTTGAGAAAGCAGCCTTAATCTAAGGTCAGTGGTAGTTTGAATAAACATTGCATCTTGACATTTGCCTCCCATTTTGGACTTTCACACAATCCATTTTGTTTTCTTTGGTTTTTTAAAATTCTTCTGCAGCTGCCCTGACTGCTTATATTCACAACACTTGTGTTGGGAAAAACAAAACTGCTGGAAGAAAACATAAGTGCAGAACTTTAAAAATATTCGGTATTTCTTCTTTTCATGGCAATTTATAATTAAATAAAACATCTTTCTGAATTTTATCAATTTGCTTCTCCTCTTTTGTTTGTTCTGGGGTGTAGCAGCATCCCTGTTACAGTCCCGGAGCCCCCAAGATGTGATGAGCTGCAAAGTTTGGTCCTAGATTTCTACTTTATAAGAAAAAAAATAACTATGAGCCAAGATATTAAACAGAGGTGTTTGATTCTTTCCCTCCCTCAAAATATCCATGTCTAAATTTTTTTATGTCTAAGAACATCCATTTTTGGCTCCTCCTATCTCTCTAAGCATAACAGAGTGTTGGTTATCCTGAGCAACTTTTAGAACTTTGCTAATTAAGACTCAAAATAGGCATCTCAGAGAAAATAGGACTCCCCACAGAACTCTTGTTACTATCTTGTGAAAGAAAATGCACCACAGACAAGCAAAAGGAGAATAGGAACAACTTCTTTAATTAGATGTTACCAGGAAGGAGATATGTGTTAGCAGTTGCTATATCTTCCCTTTAATCCTCTGTACTATTTCTTATGTGTTCTTAAAGAAACTAAAAAGAGCTGAGTTATGAACATTGCTTTCCCTTCCCTTTTTTAAAAGATGGCTTCCTATTCTTTTGTAACCATGAACGTGCCAATGACAGTAAGAGGAATTCATTTATTTAATGTGTATCCCATCTTTTCTTAATTTTGCAATAATTCAAGGAGGTGAGCATATCCCAACACAACTTCATCCTCCTATTTTCCCCACAACAACAACAACCATGTGAGGTAGGTTGGACTGAGAGAGAGTGACTGGTCAACTCAGTTGGCTTTCATGGCTAAGGCAGGATTTGAACTCACAGTCTCCTGCTTTCTAGTCTGGTTTCTTAACCACTAGATCAAATTGGCAGCACTCATGTATGTAGGACAATGTATTTCAAGTACCAGCTTTCCTTGGAGCAGTAGTGAAGGATGACTGACTCTCCTCTGGCATGCTTATGAGTTTCCCTGAATGATAAAATGATCTGACTTGACTGGACTATTTGTATGTAGGAACTCTGTGTAATATTCACTTTTAACCTAATAATTAGAACTGACTAGAAGAAACAGGAGACTGAAAACAGGAAATATAATATTTTATATTAAACATCTCTACACTATTTATCTACACAGAAATGGGGGAGGAGGAAGAGAAGAAGATTAGGGAACAGTTGATAAGAAGCAAATTAGATCACAGAAGGAATGAGGGCATAGCAAATGTCTTAGAAGGCATCCCTCGAGTTCTATGGACCATAAAGCAAGATGAGCTGGATGTCATGAGGCACAAAGTCAAGTTATAATAGGGATTACAAAACAAGTGGAATGAATCAACTAGTGGAGCAATGAGATTGATGAGTGCCCCTTGCTCCAGAGTAAGAGTGAACTCAATAGAGGAGAAAGTGTAGCACTGCATATAGGAATGAATTGAGCGGATGCACAGAGATCCATTGAATTGATGGTGACGCACTTGCAGACATGCAAGTTCATATAAAACAGCAAGCTGGCAGAGAAAATGTCTTGCCAGGAGTCTGTGATAAACCAGCAAACTAGACAGAAGATTTTTGAAAACAAATAACTGAAGACTCAAAACACCCTGAAATAATTGTGATGGAAGTTCAGTTACTCAGATATTTGTTGAATACTAATTTTGCCAAGCATACTCTGTCGGATAAATTTTTGAATTATGTTAGTGATAATTTTTTCTTTCAAAATATTGCGAATAATTCTAGATGATCTGCTGCTTTGGATTTGGTCCTTACTCAGAGGGAAGGATTGATTAACGATATTAAATTGATGGGAACTTTGGGTACAAATGACCATTTATTGTTAATTTTAGCAAAAAGCTTGGCTAAAAGACCTCATTCAAACAGAAATAAAGTTTAGAAAAAGAGATTTTAATAATAATAAAAAAGATAGTAAAAAGAGATTTTAATAATAATAAAAAAGAAAATGCCTTGGGAAGACAACTTTAAAGGTAAATGTTGTAGCCACTGGAACTTCTTGAAAAAGAAATATAAAGATAGTGTGGTCTGAAACAGTACCAAATGTTGGATCCACCAGATCGAAAGGAAAGTCGGACATGATGTAAGTAAAACTCTTTCTTTATTGCAAAAACTCACTCACTCAAACTTAGTATTTTCCCATTTAAATACCCGCGGCTAGGCACACCTTAACCAATCAGGACGTGCCAGCCTCTGTAGACAGGAATCCTGAGTGTGTGTGGGGGATATTGCTCTAATTACTTCCCTCTGGCTGCTGGGGATCTTACAGCCCTCCCTCTGGATGAGCTTGTTCACACACAGACATACTGATTCATGGGCTAACCTGGGTGATTCATTTTCAGTTGGAGCAGCAGGCCGGACGGATGGACCTGTTGCAGGCTCCAGAGCTTCTGATGGAAGCTCATGGAAGCTTCCAGGCCCAGACCCTGGTGAAGATGAGGAATCTATGTCCGACACACTGCGCTGGAAGGTCTCGGACCCCGGTAAGTCCTCCCAGTCCTCCAGGTCTTCGGACCCTGGGGAAGGAGTGATATTTTTTATTGTTATTACTCTAGGTAAGATTTTTGGGTAGTTCCTCTTGCAACGCCACAACTGACCATTGGCTAAGTGTATTTCATAGGACAAGGGTTCTGTTACTTGTTCCACCAACCCAGGCAGCCTCTTTGGGCCTGTTGCAAAATTTCTTGCGAAGACCCTTTATTTTTCTGCTAATTGTCTACACGGCTGGGATGGATGGTCTGATTACTCTGAGGCATACTGGGGGTGCAGCCTATCAAGCACCAACCTTAGTTTCTGACCAAACAATTGTTCAGTGGGACTTTTTCCTGTTTCTTTATGGAACGTTATGTACTGCCAGGAGAGAAACTTATCTAACCTCTCCTGCCAGTCCCCTGGCCTCAATCTTCCTAGAGCTTCTTTAGTTGAGTGAACCATTTGCTCTGCAACACTGTTCCCATGCAGGTAAAATGGTGCCACTAGTGCATGTCTGATTCCCAGGTCAGCCAGAAACCCTTCAAATGTGGTAGCCATAAATTGTGGCCCGTTGTGACCCATGGGTGGTGAATACATTTTGAAGTGTTTTGATGACTGCAGTAGCTTGAGTGGGGGCATTAATCGAACCTCTAGCCATCTTGAGAATGCATCGATTATTATTAAAAATGTCTGGCCATAATAGGGGTCAGCAAAATCCAGGTGCACTCTTGACCATGGTGCTCTTGGTTGCTCCCATTTCCTCAGGGGTAGAGGTGGGGGCTGAGGCAGGGTCGGCCTGGATGCTTGGCAGACCAAGCAGCTGGCAACACTATGCTCGATCACTTCATCCAGTCGCAGCCACCAAACAAAATTGCAGGCCAATCTTTACAATGCCTGGATGGAACTCATGTAGTCTCCGGGATTTTTGACCATAATTTTTACGACAGGACCACCCTGTCCCCCCAAATTAAACAATTTACTTGTATGGACAGTTCAGTTTGCCATGAGTGGAAAGGCTGAAATTGAGCTGATATTGACTCCCTCGCTCCCCCCCCACCAAATTGAGAATGGGCTTGAGTGTGATGTCCTTAGCAGTAAAGGCCGTGATTTTGGCCAAGGTGAGCAGCCCTGAGTCAAGGCTGGCCTGAGCAGTCCGTGTCAGCAGAATCTTCCATGTCTGGTAGCGGCCAGCGACTCAACGCATCAGCATGGTTCAGGGTAGGCACGGGGTGGTGATGCAAGGAATATGAATAGGCGGCAAGAAAGATAGTCCATCGTGTGAACTGTGGTGACAAAGCTGGAGGAGTAGTCTGGTCACCGGCCAGCAAACCCAACAATGGTTTATGGTTGGTGACCAAGGTGAATTGCATGCGAAAATGTACTCATGAAAACAGAAACTCCTGCTACCAAAGCCAGTGCTTCTCTGTCTAGATGACTGTAATTACATTCAGCCGAAGTCAGTGTCCTAGAGTAAAAAGCCACTGGGGCCTTCTCTGGCTGTTTGTGGCTCAAAACCATCCCTAGGTCAAAAGGGTAGGTGTCTCAGGCAAGAACCAAGGGCATGGTGGAGTTGTACCGGATGAGAAATTGATTACTAGAAAGCAATTGGTTTACTGAACGAAAAGCAGCGTCTTCCCTTAAACCACAAACCCATGGCATTTTCCCTTAAACACCATATTCAAGGAGATCTTTTTTAGCTAACAGGCAGTGTAGACGGTCAGCGACTGTTGTCTTATCTTTCAAAAACTATGGTAAAAATTTAAAAGAATCAAAAATGATTGTAATTCATTTGTTGGTGGGGGTTATTGCTCTTACCTTAATAGCTCATCAGTAGGGTGATTTCCCTGGCCTTCAATATGGTAACCCATGAATTCAACTTCCTTCATTTCTATCTGGCATTTGTCAGTCCTCAGTTTTAGTCCTACTTTTCTAAATGCCAGGAAGACAGCCCTTAGGCATGTCAATAGTTGTGGTTTTCTTGTGCCATGATCAAAATGTCATTGAAATAAGGAAAACCTCAGGGATCTTTAAAAAAGTCTTTCAATAACACTTTGAAATATCCCTGGGGCTATACTTATTCCAAACTGGAGGCGGGTAACTTTAAAGGCACCATGGTGAGTGACAATAGTCTGTACCTTAGCCACCATGCCCTCAACAGGAAGCTGTTGGTAAGCCTGAGCTAAATCCAGCTTGGCAAAAATACGGCCAGAACCCAGCGAGTGCGGCAAATGTTGCATTATAGGGACGGGATAGGTACTCTGTTGAAATGCCTTATTAAGAGTACATTTGTAATCCGCACAAACGCGGATGGACCCGTCCCTTTTTACCAGATTGACTATTGGGGTTTCCCAGCGGGCATGATCTATAGGAACTAGGATTCCCTGGGCTATCAGCTTGTTAAGTTCTGCATCCAATTTAGGTTTTAATGCGAAGGGAACTTGACCGGGCTTTAATCTGATTAGAGCTATTTGAGAGGCAAGGTTAATAGAAATGGGAGTACCAGTGTACTTGCCAAGTTTGTTGTCAAATACATCTTGAAATTCTCTTATGAGATCCTTGTCCCAGTTGCAGTGTGTGGCATGTACTCCGGTCACTCCCAATCCCAGGGAGCTGAACCAGCCTAACCCAAGTAAACTGGGAAGGCGACCCCCAACAATAGTAACAGGTATCTCTTCACTGAAATTATTGTAGTTGACTGGCACAGTGAAGAGACCGATGACCGGGAAGGCGGTTCCCCTGGTAATCACTGATTTTCAATGTTTGCCTTTTTATCTGGTGTTTCTACAAATTGGGCAGGGCTCTTTTAAGGCTGTCCCAGGACATAATGGAAATTTTAGAGCCAGTGTCAACCTCCATTTGACATGGACAGCCACCGATAAGGACAGTGACGGTGATCTTTGCTCTGTGGTGCATTTGATTGCTGCCGATCTTAATTTGGAATGTGTTGATGTTTCCAGAAGATTTCCTTGCTTTCCATGGTTGTCTCAGCTCATGGTTGGTCTTGCTTCTTAGTTATCTAGGTGTGTTGGTCAATGCTGAGGCTTCAGCGAGCAGGACTGCACAGCATACTTTGGCCAGATGCCCCTTTCTCTCGCATCGAAGGCAAACTGCTTCATGAAATCTGCAGGTTGCTCAAGGGTGCTGTCCCCTGCAGCTTGCACATTTCCTGTTCAAGTCAGGCAGGGGTCTGGTTGTTTTTAAAAACTTTGTCCTCTTCTTCAGTGAGGTTTTTATTGGGGATCCCACACTGGCCTTGGTGCACTGTGACTGTAGTTCTATTGGTGGTAGGGGCACCCACTATTTTTTGTAAGGAGTCAGCAGCATTCGATGAAGACTCAATCACCCTAGCCTCATCCAGGGCAATTCTGAGGGTTAAATTTGCATTTGACAGAAGCCTTCTCTGCAGACGAGTATCTCTCACACCAAAAATGATTTGGTCAAGCAAGCTATCTTCCAAATCTGTGAATGCACATTGCACCACTGCTTTTCTTAAAGCAGCTATAAACTGGTTAATGGTTTCCTCATTTTTCTGTACTCGGTGTGTAAATTCATATCTCTGGATGAATTCAGATGGCGCTGGGGCATAGTGAGTCTGCAATGCATCTTTAAGATCAGTCCAGGAGATTGCTTGGACTGTGTGAGGCTCAGAAAGTGTTTGTGCCGAATCAAAGACTTCGTGCCCACAATTGCTCAGAAATAGCGCTTTCCAGCAGGCGTCTGTGATGTTGGGAATATCATGGACTTCGATAAAGAAATCGAATTGCATCATAAATGCTTTCCACAATTCTTTTGTCAGGTCAAACGACATTGGGTGGATTGTGATCATCTTGGCTCTTGTGGCTCATTGATGATCCCTTCAATCAGTTTCCTCTGTCTTTCCCTTCCAGAATCCCACCTTCATCGCCACATGTTGGATCCACCAGATCAAAAGGAAAGCCGGACACGATGTAAGTACATCTCTTTCTTTATTGCAAAACAGGAACAACAAGAACTCACTTACTGAAACTTAGTATTTTTCCCTTTAAATACCCATGGCTAGGCGTGCCTTAACCAATCAGGACAAGCCAGCCTCTGTAGACAAGAATCCTGAGCAGGGGTGGGTGGGAAATACTGCTCTAATTACTTCCCTCTGGCTGCCAGAGCCAGGGATCATACACCAAAGAGGAAGAAAATCAGGAAGTAGCTGAAGGAATCAGTGTAGTTGAGTAGGCAGCTCAGGAAGGAACTGAGACTAAAGAAGGATGCTTACTAGAAAAGAAAGAAAGGGCCAGTGACCCCAAAAAGTCCCCAAAGCTTCAGCTCAGGAATGGAGGAATGAGGGCAGGAAGGCCAAAGAGAAAAAATGAGCTAAAACTAGCAATAGAAGCAAAACCCATCAAGAAGAATTTCTCCAAAAATATCAGCAGTGAAAGGAAGTCAAAGAAGGTGGTGAACTTATGTCTTCACAGATGATTAAGAAAAAGAATAGGAACTCACATCCAATTTTGTTTCTGAATCTACATTCATAGCAAATAGTGATGTGATAAACATGGTGTGATGAGGCACAGTGATGTCTTGGAGAGATTATGCAGGGATGCTTGTAACAACATATTTTAAGCCTGTGAAACAAAAAAAATGTTAGAAAGAGCATCAGACTGATTTTTCCTTAAGAAGGAGAAAAAAAGAAAAACCAGTCACATTTTTGAGATTGTTACTATAGTCTAAACCAGTGGCCCTCAACCTTTTGGGCACCAGGGACTGGTTCCACAGAGAAAGGTTCTTCTGTGAACTGGAGATGGCATGATTTTGCATGTTGCTTGGATCCCGTGAATGGGGCTTGGCTTGTTTGCGCGGCCTGGTTGCTGGCATGCCATTGACCGGTGTCAGTCCTCGGACTGGGATTGGGGACACTTGGCCTACACCAATAAAGCATGTTTCCATCATTCTTGTGGTGTCCCTTTCTTGTCTTGGTCTATCTCAAAAGGCTGACATTTTAAATCTTTATTTCCAATTCCCTCACTCTTATGCCTTGTTTTTAACATTTTCTTTATTTCCCGGGCTTAAAACAGTTTTTAATGTGTGTGTGAGATTGTTCCTGCATAGTTTCTTCTGGGTCATTTCTGTGGCTCACCACATATAGATTGAGAAATATCATGACAAGGAAAATGCCATAAGTAAGAGTGTGGTTAAATTTATTTATTTATTTATTGAACTTATATACCGCCTTTCTCCACATGGGACTCAGGGCGGTGTACAGCCAGATAAAACACAATATAAACAGTATCAACACTTAAAAACAGTTCTAAAAACATTAAATAATGGCTGAATTTAAGAAATATCCAAATAATAAAAACCAATTTGGTATCAAATAAAACAATCTAAGATATAAAATAGTAAGGGGGAAGGGGCTAGGCCAACCCAGCCTGTACGAAAAGATGTGTCTTCAAGGCACGGCGAAAGGCACAAAGGTCAGATATTATACATATCTCTGGGGGAAAGTCATTTCAGAGGGTAGGCGCTGCCTCAGAGAAGGCTCTCCCCCTGGGGGTCACCAGCCAACATTGCCTAGCTGATGGCACCCTGAGGAGGCCCTCTCTGTGGGAGCGTACTGGTTGATGGAAGGTATTTGCCGGTAGAATGCGGTCCTGTAAATACCTAGGTCCTAGGCCATGAAGTGCTTTAAAGGTGGCAACTGACACCTTGAAATGCACCCGAAAGATCACCGGTAGCTATTAATGCATGTGAATACTTTAAAGTCCCTAGACCCCTATGAAATACATCCTAGAATACTGAAGAAAAAGGCTGAAGAGTTGCTGGGACTTCAATCAACTAACTTTGGGGAGTCCTGGAGAACAGGAAAGATGCCAGAGGACTAAAGAGGAGTAAATGTGGTCTTCCTCTTTAAGATAAGAAAAATAAGGATCCCAGAATTGTCTGACCAGTGAGCTTAATATCAATATATGACAAGATATTTGTAGAGAATAGGAAGCTAACTTTGATGAAGCTATGCAGGAAACATAACGGATTTTTTTTTGTTCAGAATTATGACACAATAATTGCAAGTGGCTGAAGCAAGTAATTCCCTAATTCACTGAATTATAAAAAGGAGAAGTAGCTACAGAATACTGAGATTTGCAAGATTCTGTTATTATAGCTGATTTCAATGAAAATAATTTTAACCTTCATGTGGCATTCATTTCCTGATCTCATTAACCTGATAACATTAGAGAAAATAATAGAATAAGCTACGGGTACAACAACGCCATGATTACTAAAAGTTAGCAGAACTATGCCAAAAATAGGTTATACTAGACAAATCCTTTGACAAGGAAATTACTAGAAATAGGGAAGATGAACTGAAAAGTTTGCCCATCACTGAAACTAGGAACAAAGATAATGGCTACCTAGATTTCATTTCATTTAAATGTAAGGTAACACTTTCTGATGATGAAGTCTATACAACATTGGAACCATCTCCCTATGGAGTATTGGGTTCTCTATCTTTGATCTCTCACTGATGGTTTATTTGATTTTCCTGCACATTGCAAGGGGGTTGACTAGATTCTTGTGATCCCTTCTAATTCCAGTTTTAGAATTTTAAGACTCCTTGTTAGCTTTGTAATAGTCAGTGAAAAGCACCTTGAGAGACAGAAAGAAGAGGAAGGGGAGCTGCAGACTAGGCAACAGCCAGGGAAGAGGCAGCTTAAGCCACAGAACAAATGGGAATATGACAACTCTCTCAGAAGACATTCCTGGCCTACCCCCTCCCGTTTCTTGGATGGTAAAGGTAAGGGGGAAGAGATCTATTTTCAGATTTGCAAGATTCTGTTATTGTAACCTTACAATAAAGGTAATGTTAGTACTCATGATTGGTGTTTATTATCTGAACTATCCATACAATCATTTAAAGTGGCCTGCAAAATTCACCTGCAGGCTTGACCAGGGATCCCTAGTTTGCTCCCATTTCTTTGGAGGTGACTGAGGAAGAGCAGGACTGGATTCTTGGTAGATCAAGCAACCAGCTACTTTGTGCTTGATCTCCTCATCAATGCTTGGCCACCAAGCAAAACTGCGGGCGAAGGCCTTCATTTTCAAAATGCCTGGATGGTATTCATGTAAAGTGTCCAGTACTTTTGGCCTTAATTTTTACGGCATGACCACTCTGTCCCCTCAAAGTAAACAGTTCCCTTGAATTGATAGTACAGTCCTCCATGACAGGAATGGTTTGAATTGTGTGGCTACTGGCTCCCTTGGCCACCCTCTCCCCACCAAGTTAAGAACAGGCTTGATGGTCAAGTCAGTAGCAGAGAAGGACACAATTTCGACCGAGATGAGCAGGCCCGAGGCAAGGCAGTCAATTAATAATACAGGGCAATCCTCCTCAGAAGGGCCTCCAGTATTTGGGAGAGGCCAGTGGCTCAAGGCACCCTTATGGCCCATGTTGGATCCAGGATCGGGCCGGCCGATCCGGCTCCACGCTGTCTGGAGCCGTTGGTCAAGCTGGTCAGGTGCTGGG
>JANHFO010000365.1:147365-170426 GCA_032468095.1 Pareas carinatus
CTAATAATCTATAATACCTAATAATAACAGATATTTATTTTGAATCCATCCAGTTATGCTTAAAGGTCATTGAGGTATAAATCCTAATTTATTACCAGACTTTTTAATAAACACAAAATAAAGAAGGGCTGCTGTTTATATAGACAGATAGAAAGTGAATGCAGACCTCTTTATTTAGTGAAGTGTCAAGACGAAATCTTCGATACTAGGAAATATGGATAGTGGTTGGATGAACTGAGTTTGTGAAAGCTTGTTAGACTTGCAGTTGTGAGGCTCAACCTTTACCAAGGAAACAAATTCTGGAAGTTGAAGTACAACACATCTGTGGAATACCAGTTTGGGAAGACTTGTATAATTCAATTAAAATGAATATCATGCAAAATTAATATCTTTTGTCTCTGGTTATTCCTTCTGCCAAGATTTTTTAACTTACACAGATGAACAAAATTCAATCTGTCGTAGGTATTAATAATTATAAAAACTAATCTGTATATGGAAGAGTGTCTAGTTGCCCGATTCATGCTAGATAATTATAATAATCCTTTAATAGATAGCTGAAATATATTCTTCTTTATATCCATCTCTTCTTGTTTCTGTTTCTGTATGTAGGACAGCTAAACACCAAACTAGTAGAATATGCAAACAATTGAACTATCATAACAAGAAATATTGCTATAATACTTTAACAAAGCTTTTATTGTTTCTATTGCAGATGTTTTCAGTAATTCCTAATAAATTTCTCCCAAACAGCAAGAATCCTTGCTGGTATGAAGAATACAAAGGAAACAATACTAGAAACCCGTATGCCACAAACTCCTATGCCTTGTATTCCAAACGTTTTCGTACAATATTTGACTATCTTCGAAAGATATTTTGGAATCATTTATATCATTATGATGACAAATATTACCGGCTGCGCTGTCTTCCTCATTTTTATATCATTGGCCAACCGAAATGTGGAACCACAGATCTTTATGATAGGCTCAGACTACATCCTGAAGTGAAATTTTCAGCAATTAAGGAGCCTCACTGGTGGACCAGAAAACGTTTTGGTGAGTAAGCATGGTGATCAACATTTTGGAATTGTATTAACTTTAAATAATGCTTGACAATTCTTAGTAAGCAGTATTCAGTAATTTTAAAGTTTCTCAAGTAGTAAATGATGCAGGAAAATAATCAAGATATCTGATTTGTTCTGAATCTGTTTCAAGTGGTCTTAAAATCCCACCAGCTAGCAGTATGGCGCCAACAGTATCATTGCCTTGAATTATTTGCCTCGTGCAAAATGCATTGATGTAAGCAACAGTCTTTGTCTTAGTTTATTAAAGCTTAGAATGATTTGTAGCTACACAGTTTGAGTGCAGAGTAGTTTAATAAAACATCTTAAAATATCATTTAAAACAGAACTGTCAACTGTAAATTGCCATAATCTACCTAAAAGAGGTTAAAATGGACATTACTTAATGTTTATTTAGTAGTCATTATTTCAGACATTTATCCAGTTTAGGGTAGGGTTGAAAACAAAATTTGGTTCTTGTTATTCTTTCAGACAATACTCCTTCACTAACTTGTGTTGAATATATATTGTACTCCAGAGTTTTAATTACACTTACACCTTATAGTTCTCTAAGGAACTCACACTAACATATACTAAGATTATCTTTTATTTTATACATGCAAAAATGCTGTGGGATAGATTAAGCTGCAGGATAATGACTGTTCCAAGTCCACCAAATACGCTTCATGGCAGAATAGGGATTTTATCTCAGATCTTGTCAATTGTCTTCCAGCACAAGCGAATAAACAGCTCTTTTAGCTCTCTAGCTATTGAAATAAATGACTTGGCAGTAGCACTGAAAAATGAGATGGCCAAGTTTGCTAATGGCCCAATTATTCAAAGTAGTAAAAACATAAATGGGATTAATGCATCTCTGAGGGAATCTTTCCCAATAGGGAAGAAAAGACAATGCAATGGCAAATGTTGTTCAGGGCAAGTGAGACAGAGTGCATCCTACGTTTGCATAACCACTAATCTAGGACAAGGTCAGACTCTGTGCAGTTGCAACCAGCATATTTCAGAAAAGGAATATCACAAAAGGGGAATCAAAATAATTATGGCGAACTCTAAAATAAAAGATTTTTAAATTTTAAAAAGAAGAGTGAGAGGGACATGATAGAAGTAAATAAAAATGTTGCATGGTATGGAGAAAGTAAATATTTTTTTCTTCTAATGGTATTAGATTTCTGAAGGTAAGAGGCTAGAAATTTAGGAAGTAACTAGATTTTGCCTGAAGGAGGTGATGCATGCCTGACTGGGGAACAGACATTTGAGAAGTCAATAGATCACTTATTTCAATCTTTTCTTGATACTCTATAACCATATTGGCAAACCTATGGCACGCCAAGTCACCCCACAGGTTTTTTTATATATAGTCTGGAAGAACCCTTGAAATAATTTTCAGGTCTCAAGAAATCCCTGTATAAAAACTGCAAAAAATAAGAAAACCGCATCATACAATTTATTTCTGACTTACATTATCTATATTTTTACAATATTTACAGCAATAGCAAACTGGCAAGCTAGCAGCTGAATTAACTCTCATAAAATTCAATAAATTACAATCTCTTATGAAACCCTAACGAGTTCTCAGGGAACCCCAGTTGAGAAAGGCCTCAGTGGTTTAGCTGTAGATCATTGTTTCATAAAATCTATTCATGGAATATGAAAAAAGTAAATGCATTTCACAACATGCTCTGACTTTTTATTACTTATCCCATTATTTTACCATAAAATTCATTGTAATGTATAACTGACTTAGTTGCTATAAACAAAGACATGGCTTAAAATTAAACTGTCTGGGTTATCTGAATCTAACAATTGGCAACAGAATTCAGGGGTACCAATAACATCATTTTGGCAATCAGTATCCCTGATTCTTTCTTTTACTATTGATTTGGCCTTCTGCAGGGTCAATTGACCTAAATATTCAAGAGAGAGGCCAAGACTGCAAAATCCCAACTATGCAGGTATGATGCCAATGGAATCGGTAATTTTCTGACAGCAGCAGTGACACCAGTCTGTGAGATCAAACATGATTCTGAGATTCAAGTCAGGTCTGAGCTTTAATACTTGGCACTGTTATTTCAAGCCTTAATACTGCAACCATCGTATGTGCAAATACAAGTTGCAAGTTACTTTTTCTGGGGACATCATAACTTTGAAATGTTGTTAACTGTTGAACTGTTGTTAACTTTGTCAAGGACTACTTGTAATATAGTCCATAGTATACAAAATTATCCAAATTAGATTTCCAAACACTTAGACCTTGAGATGTCTGTGTAGCATAGCACCTGGACCTGATTAAGGCTTGACCACCTATTATTTTATCTAAATAATCCACTTTGAACCAAAATTCACTGGACATCCTGGACATTCTAAAAGATTTGTCTTGGGTGGATTTTCTTGCTTTTTCTTCAGAAGTCTTTCATTTCTTTGTTTTCTATTTATAATTCTGTATTCATTTATTTTTATAGTGACTCATCTGAACCTCTACTTTTTGTTGTTGTTGTTCAAGATTTTCTTACAAATCCTGCCTAATAAAACTATTGTTCTGAAAAAAAGCTATACTATATTATATCAATATAATATTGTATATTATGAAATCCTTTTTGCCTTGGGCTTACTGGTTTGCTTTTATAATATAATCTCCATTCTATTCCTTAAATACGTTTTGCACTCCTATTAGTAAGAAATATTGTGATAAAATCCAGATAAAATTATAACATACACAAAGGATTTTAATTAAATGTAACAATTATTAACCCATAAAAGCTTTCCTATTATGTTCTAGAAAACATGAACTATACATCATTTGTACTATGTGCATTTCAGAAATGAATAATCTAAATTTGATGTAAATTATTCATTCAAAGTGTTTATCCTGTTCAGTAGCATAGAAGGCTTTCATAGTGTCTTATTGTTACTCTCAGGGTAACATGTCACATTAAAAATATGACATACCTAAAACATGTAGGAAAGGAGGAAAAAGCAACCAGCAACTTCAGGTGTCAATTTTCAAAATTATTTGTAAACAATCCCCACTATTCTACACAAAAATTGGGATTGCAATTTAATGCAATCTTTTTATTACCCCAAATTAATTGCATTCTTTGAACAATATCTTCTCTTGTTCCAAAATGTAAATCATTGGAAGTCTCTATTATATAATTGCTGGTTTTTAAAAATCACTTCTTTGTGCCTTTTTTCAGGGATAATTCGTTTGAGGGATGGATTTCATGATCGTTATCCTGTGAATGATTACCTAGATCTGTTTGATTTAGCTGCCCATCAGATTCAAAATGTGCTACAGAGGGAGTCTGAGAACAGCTATGAAAAGAGGAGCAACATTATTATTGGTACAGAAATTGTCACTTAGGATGACTTTTCCAAGTCTGGTGTCCTCTAAATGTTTTAGATCTCACATTTGAAGAATTTAACTTTGGAAAGGGCTGGTTCATAGAATCTGTATTCACAGTACTAGTACTAGTATGATTTATGGTTTCTGGTGGCAGAATGGGAATTCAGACATAGTTTTTATATTCTAGCAATATATATCTGGAATATGTGCTAGATAACAAAATGTGATGACAACATTTTATTTCAGCAAGTTCTGTAAGCAGATAAAGCAATAGAGGCTTTCTACAACAACCTAGAAGTAGCTTTAAACACCAGTGAAAAGATAAAATATTTCATCCATTTCAAATCTCTAAATTCTTTATTGTGATCTGTTTAAATATTTGCATTGTTTATTTAAAATAATTATTTATAGACATCCAGTATATATATATTTGAGAAGTAAATATATTTACTTGCAGTAGACCATTCTCACCAATTATGAGAATGGTTGCAGCCTTAATTGTCCTTGCAATTATGAAACTCGGTGGAATATATAATCTATTTAAAAATATTCAGATAACATCATAATATGGCTATCAATAAACATGACATTAAAGAGCATGTATAATTAGAAGTAGTTGGCATAAGGTTTCATATCTATGTGTCTTCAATTCCCAGTAGATTATAGGTGTGCTTTTTCAGTCTATTCCCTATTCTAATATCCCAGCACAGAACGCTAAGAAAATTGTCTCCTGGTCTTAATTGAGTCACTTAAACCTGTATAAAAGAATTTACTTCTGTTTCAGCATTGTTCTTTTGAGACTGGCCCCAATTAGTTGCAACTGTGGAGTCAGCATGACAAAAATAAAGTCTAACCAGGCTCTATCTACAGTTAGCAAATAGTAATTGCAACTCTTTCTACTTTGGAAATTAGAAATGCATTAAAGGAAGCAACCAACCTTTACTGATGGCCTTTGTAAATTATCCCTTTTCTACATCCATATATCACTTCATACATCATTCATCACAACCATACACCACTTCATACATTAGTATTTCATTAGTATAAATGCTCTTTAAAATGTGGACATTTACTGATTCTTTTTCTGTGATATTGGATGCAAAGTCCTGTATTTATATATAATGTTGCATTTATAAATAGCTAAATACATACAGATATACAGATCTTTGAATGAAATATAGTATAGGTTTGACATTTGTGCAGGACAACAATAATTGACACTCTGAGATACAGAGATGCCTTAACATATCCTAATAATGTAAAACAGTATTTGACATGATTTAATGCAGTTTTCCAACCTTGATAACTTTAAGACAGGTGGACATCATCTTCAACTTTGCTGGCTTGGAAAATCTGAGAATTGAAATCTGAGAATTCCAAGGTTCGGAAACCCTGATCTAATAAGTCTTGACTTCCTAACAAAAGCAGTTAAACCTACCCAGTTTCCACGAAAGTAAGACATCCTCCGAAAATAAGACCTACTTACAGTTTTGCCTCTCACTGAAATATAAGGCATCCCACAAAATAAGACCTCCCCGATAATAAGGCCTCCCCTCCAGCGCAGCCGGAACAGACAGGAAGTGCGACGTCTCGGACGTCCGGTTCTGGGTGGCCTCAGTGGAAAAAATAAGACATCCCCTGAAAATGAGACCCAGCGCATCTTTGGGAGCAAACATTAATATAAGACAGTGTCTTATTTTCGAGGAAACACTGTCGCTACATTGTTGTGGGATCTGTTGCTTTTATAAACAAATGTAAAATGCTCTTTCTAGGGTTTTTATCTCAAGGATCAGGGCAGATATAAAAGATCTGTATTAGCATTAGAGATTTCTTATACATGAAAATATTGATTCAGATTAGTGATGAACATTATTATGAAGCAATTGGGCTTCTGTTGCAATTTTATAGAAATGAGCTTTTCTAAAAAATGTTTACTTCAGCTCTTCATCAGCATGCATACTATATTAATGTTTTATTAACTTGTTAAATGTAATTTATTTCATAATATATCCATAGGATATGAAAATCAGAAGGTCACTTACGGAACAATCTCATTAAACTTTATATAATTAAAGCTGTAAACATTGTTCTAATTTTAACAGGCAGTAAAATTTTCCATTCAAAAATGTCTCTGAATCAAATGATTACTGAGTTATAATTATACTGCCCGATGAAACAGTGGCTATTTCCTCAGTGCTACACAACACACAAAGCTCCAAGAATTCTATGTAGGATCTAGTAATTTATGATTATTATAACAATGAATTCACCAGAATGTTTATAATGGATTTTATACAGACAGTCTAGAACTATTATGTAGTAAAAATAGTTTATTCATATGTTTTAGCTTCTATGAAAAATGTGTATTATTTTTACTGTGCAATTGTAACTTGATAGATCAGTGTAGCAGCAATTAATTTATCGCACATTCAATATGAATTCCTTTACATCAATATTAATTCAAGTCCATGATAGGTAAGATTCTAAAACTTGTAGTAAATGTAGTTTTGATTGCCATTGCCAAATTAATAACTTTTGAAGAACTGACTGCCAAATATAAATGTTGACAAAATAAACAATGGAAATCTGTATATCAGGCAATTATGCCAATTAAAGGACACAATAAATGAATACATATGTGCCATCCTATATATCTTGCAGTTGATCTACTATAATCTATATTCCAGCAGTGCAAATTCTATAAGATTCAACATATAGTTTAGAAAAAAAAATCATTCATTCATTCATGCTGCCTTAGTTGGCAAAATTTCTCATCAATAAGTCTGGGAAACTGTGGAATGATATAACTACGTACGGGCCAATACTCATCCTATTCCTTTTCAGAATGAACAGTGTTATGCCGAGTTCAGAAAATAAGAAACAGTAATCCATAGAAATTAAAAATTTGAGAGAAAGAAATTAAAACTACTAAATCTAGTTTACGAATATACTTTTCAATACCTTTCTGTCTTTGTAAATTATCCTTTTTCTGCATCCATATATCACTTCATACATCATTCATCATATCCATACACCACTTCATACATTAGTATTTCATTAGTATAAATGCTCTTTAAAATGTGAGCATCTTTGAAGTATATTCAGACATTGGGATTTAAATGTAGCAAAATACAAATTTAACAGTATCAGAAGAAAGCAGACAATATTTCAAAATGTTTTGTATGTAAAAGGAAATGGAATATATGGCTCATTCATATCAATATATATCATAGATACCAAAGTCTTTATGTTATCTTGCATAAATTGTTAGATATATTTCTGCTCATAGTCTTCATAAATTATTTTACTGAATCTATTGCTTTCTATTTGTTGAATTTTAGATCAGTTAGTTCTATTCAGTTTCTGTGATAGAAGTTGATGTACAACATGTGAATAATGACAGATTTGGGAAATATGATTTATGTGATTTATAGCAAATCTCTACTTATGTCTCTAAAATTAGGTATGACCATCTATAAATTTTGTCTTTTCTAGGAGAGGCAAGTGCTTCAACAATGTGGGACAACAATGCTTGGATTTTCTTTTATGACAACAGTACAGAAGGGGAACCTCCATTCTTAATACCAGATTTTATTCATGCCTTCCAGCCAAATGCAAAGCTCATTGTTATGCTTAGAGATCCTGTTGAAAGGTGAGTATTCAATATTTCTAAGATTTCAAATGTTTTCTATTTTCACATATTCTTGTAATTAATAGCTCATTGTATTGAAAACTGTTTAAGATTAAAGAGTTTCAATTTTGCAAAGTCAGAGAGGATGCTATTTTCAATAAATGTCAGGTCTCCTGATTTGGTAAGAGAAATATTATGATTCAGTTGTTCTCAGATACAGTCTGTGTGAGACAGAATGTCTGTGTTTGTTTGTGTGTGGTGATGGGAAATTATTTTTACCAGGTCCATGAACTATTTGTCTTGACATATTGATCTCTCTTCAGAGATTGTGTCTTATCATTAACATTTTGACCTTCACCATATATGTGAAGTTTTCCACCCCATCTAATATTACACAAGATTCATGCTTTCTACACATAAATATATATGGTATATTCAACTCCTGGATGACTTACCTTCTTTGCTACAATATCTGAAAAAAATGTTATCAGAAATAACAAGTAGTTCAGAAAATTAAATTTCATTTAATGAAAGCTGTCAGAAATAAAATTCCAACATGCAACAATTGCTTTTTTAAAGTTTATAGTTCTTGCTTTAATTAATTTATTCTGTATGCAAATATTATTTTATAACTCCTGGGTAGACAAATAGTCTGTACATATATCTCTTAGTGGAATAGTTTGCATCCAATATTTTGTATAAGGAGAAGAAATGTTATGCCAGTCTATATAAGATATTCACATTACTCACCCTTACTCATACTAATTCATATAAGTCCTTAAGGCAGCATCTGATCTAGGACAACTGAATAAAAACTAATTTGAAAACCAGGTTACATGATTGGAATTTGTGACATTTAATGCAGAATTGGATTATTCATTTCCTTCCACCCCCTTATTACCCCTATGGACCCAGGGATATGTGTGAAAATTATACAGTAGTAGAAGATGGTGTGCTGTTTAATGGATTCGCTCTAGATTTTGATCTGTCTTTTAAATGGACAGGTGCTACAACTGGAGTTACTTCAATCTAGGGTAGTTTCATATTAAAAGTACTTCCTCTGGTTTAGGTTTCTAGTTTGCCTGCTTATATGGCAAAATAACTTCTCTGATTCGGTGAAGTATATAATATGAACATGTCTATTCAGTTTCATGCCACTGGAAGAACATAGCTTTGGAAGTTCTTTCCAAAATTATATAGCTATGTAGAATGGAAGAAAGTTATAAATGAAGGTAATGGGAAATGGGTCATTATTAAGCTGATTGATTTGGTGGTACAGAGGGCAGAGCTGCAAGAAAACTGCAGTTTCGTTGTAGAGGATGCAATGTAAAATCGAGAACTGAGCACTTGCAGTATTATATACAGTATATCATTAGAAAAGAAGGATAAGGTAACAAAGAGACTGGAACTACTAGAATTATTACACAGCAGCAATATAATGATTAACTATTGAAGAGCATTTTATTCATCTGCCCTAAAAAATGGGTAGGAATAATGATATCCTGGGGAAATGTTTGGAATGACTATTATGGTAATAAAGATTTGATTTGATGTTTGAAAAATAAATTCCACTATTGTCGGGCAAATTGCAGTAGCTTGACAGTTTGTGTTAGTTTTGTCTGAAATGAGGATTACCTGATCTTCTCAAACTGCCAATAAATCTGAAAGCAGCTCTTTCCTTAGGATATCTGAGCCAAACAAAGTTCTACTGCAAAAAACAGAATTTATGATACAAATAATATCATTTTTTTCTTCCCAAACCACTACCTGTTGATTTATTATTTCTATTAACTAGAAGGCATGGTTTATAATTACAGTTCAATTGTTTATGTATTTTTTCATTTGTAGATTATATTCTGATTATCTCTACTTTGCAAGTGCTAATAAATCTGTAGAAGATTTCCACGAAAAAGTGGCTGAGTCACTGCAGCTCTTTGAGAATTGCTTGACAGATTTCTCTTTGAGAGCCTGTGTGTACAACAACACCCTTAATAATGCCATGCCAGTATGTATATTTCATTTCAAATTTTATTAACTACTCTGAAGCCATGTATTACCAGTGTCAGAATATATAAAAACCAAGTACTTTATAAAATCCAGTAACAGCATATGATTGTTTTTACATAAAAATAACTGCACACGAAGTGCTACGTTAGAAATCTTTTCTCCCACTTCTGGTTGTTAAGAGTAGTTTCTAAGGATACACATTTTGCAAGAACGAAATGTTCATTTAATTTGAGCACTATTCATTTCTTTACCTTTTTAAAGTTCCCTTAAGAAGTTGGCTATAAAAAATGACACCAATAGAGTAAGAAGATTCTTGAGAGCTCATCTAAAATAGATATAGATCCATTTGTTCTATGTCAGTTTGTAAATAATTTGTAATCTTGCTTTTGTATTGATCAATTAATTAAACAAATATATATATTTTAGAAATTTATATAATATATATTCATGTGTTTCCTGTTGTTTATCCCCATTCCCCAATTTGACACTTTTCCACATCTATATGCCAGTTTATTCTCTGCTAATCACTTCCTAATCAACCATTTCATTTCCCCTTGCATCTCCCACTCAGAATCTTTCCTACCATGTGAATATAAGTGTATCTGGAATAATTTATTACAGCTCTTCCCCCCCTCTCCCACCTCTTCTCCCTCTCTCTCTCTCTCTCTCAGGTAAGACTTCAGGTTGGTCTGTATGTTGTTTTCCTCCTTGACTGGCTGACCATTTTCAATAAAGATCAAATATTAGTTCTCCGGTTGGAGGATCATGCATCCAATGTAAAATTAACTATGCACATAGTGTTCCAGTTTCTTGATTTAGGTATGAATTTTAATTAAGCATATACATCATTGATTTATTGTGATTGTCTTGTATTATCTAAGGCTTGTTGACCAAATTTCTTTCCGCTGTGCTATCTGTCTTCAGTGCAGACATGTAGAGTTAGCACCAAATACATTTGTTCTGGGAAGATATTTCTACAGCTCAGAGCTTTAAATATAATATTTTAATTAGTCCATTTGCTATCCACTATTCAATTCATGCATTCTAACTGTTATTTTGAATTGAGTAATCAGCTTTACTTTAACTTGAGTCTTTCAATTTTCTTGAACTTTATATGTACACTAATTTTTATTTTAATATAAATCACTTCCAAAACCCTTAAGATGTATTTTTCTTTGAAAGAAGAATTTGTAGGTTGATTTAAGAGAGCTACATATAAAACAGCAGCGGTGTCTAAACAGAAATGGTCTTCTGGGAATCAGCCCTTTGTGAATGGGAGCAATATGGGCTTTTCTCATAAAGGTTCACTTTGAGGATAGAAATTTATGTGTTTTGCCTGAGCTACCTCCTGCACCACTGAACTGTAATGTATAATGTTACAGATTGAAAGAAACAAGTCAACTTGTCCAGCACACAAGATCAGGTCCACATGTAAAGATCCAGTTAAACTGATTGCCTATGCACAGGAATCTTCTCAACTAATGGTTAGCACCTGCTTGGGGTTAGACAAGGGTCAATGGAATCTAAAGGGATTGGATTTAGTTAGCTTATGGCTATGCAGGAGTTCTGGTAGATCCCTCTTTTAACTCCGCCCCCAGGTTCTGCCACTCCTTTTCTTACATAATGTTATTTAAGTAATGTTAATTATATTTAACTTTGCTCATTTCTTTGCCATGTCAGTTATGCCTGCCTCTATTTGACATCAACTATCTTTTTACCTATTTTAAGGAAAGAAGATGTGGGTGTTACACCAAAGAATACAAAAAAGCAAATGTCCTTTATAGTTTCTGTTTAAGTCAGTACATGTAACATTAAAAGGCACCTGTTTATTGGATGTTGTATAGTTTGGAAAATGCTTTAAAAATGAATAAGCAAAATTAGATATCATTATGAATATATTTTTATTATAGGTGCTCTAAGCGAAAAACAAGAAGCTCTAATTACTAAAAGTCCTGCATCGAACACTAGAAGACCTGAAGATCGGAATCTAGGTCCTATGTTGCCTATCACAAAAGAAATTCTGTGTGATTTCTATCAGCCTTTCAACAAAAAACTTGCTGAAGTTCTTTCTGATGAAGCTTTTTTATGGAAAAAAGTCCTGATTTGACCATTTCAGAGCCACCATGGCAGAGCTTGGAGAGAAAAGGATATATTTTTAAAAAAATTGTTTTACAGATGTAAATAATTATCATTGTGAAGTCACTTAAATCTGCATTTTTATGTTTCTGTTACTTGCTATTACACAATATTATTTTCCACACTGGAGCCCTTCAAGTGTGTTAGGGCTATGATTCCCAGAATGGGAGTCTGCATGAAACTGCCTATTGAGGAATGCTGGATTATGAACTGGATTTTCAAGAGGAATATCATGATTTTTGCCATTTTTTATTTCAGCCAAATAATAGTGTGCAGATTGGTTTGATTCAAGCAATCTTAAGTCCTCTGGTTTTAAAATAACTGTAAATGGAAATTAGCAGTAGATGCCTAAAATGCACAATCATTCTCACTTTTAAATATATCTTGCAATATTTGGAAAGTGTTTAAAATGGCTTTTTAACCATTAAAAGTTAATTAATATTAACCTAGTGGTCTAATCTTTACTTGGACACACCATATTTAAATCACAATGAGCACAAAATTAAAGAATTCCTCCCCAGAGAATATTAGAATAATACAGTAACAACTAGATTGCCTTCATTACAATGTTCCCATGGTATCTAGGACAACAATCTCATTTCATAGATAAAATATTAGGAATACATTGTTTCCTCGCCAAGTAAATACAGTATTCTTCAGTAGGCAGACTGTGCACCCATGAAATTTACCTGAAGTATTTAACTTGAAATATAATAAAGCAACTTATTTAATGGAACATTTTATTTAAGTGATCTCCAGGCATAATTATGTTACTTTTAATGAAGTATATTTTCTGAAGAATTTCCACTTTCAGTCATTAAATCAAATAGTTTTGATTTGAGTTTAGACAAAATCACCAGATAAAAGCCAGAATGTTCTGGATTAATTTACAGTAAAATAGAATAAATTATGTGTGAGAGTTTTTGTGAGGGAAATAATAAAATGATGTCTTTCAGTTGCTTTACTTAAGTGTTATTTCAGTCTGTATTCAACATGGTATAAACCCAAGGTCTATGGAAACGAACGAGAGTTTAGTTTGAAAAGTCTTCAATTTTGTCTTTGAGGAAATAGTCAAAATAATTAAAAATTCAAATTAATCGTAACAAGCCAAATCGTTCCTAGTCAAGAAATAGTGACTAAATTAATTCTGTGTTCTGGCCAAGAAGGACTTTGCCTGATTGATTTTGATCAGTTTAATTATTTGAAATCCTATTTTCCCTGCAACAGTTACAATAGTAGTAATGAAAATAGAGAAAGAAGATAAAATAATTTAGTCTGGTCATTTTAAAAATTAGCTCTTTATAATGTCTTTATATTGATATTAGGCTATCAACTACCACAAGATAGAACGTGAAATAGGCCCACAATATTTTTAATGTGTTTTCATTACCTTTGTATTTGTTCCTTCTCCAGTAGAATATAATTAGAAACTACATAATGAAACTATATTAGGACTTTGTCCATCATTATGTACAATAGCAGACTTATCTTCGAAAACCTGAACAGAATGGAACCTAGGTTGATGTGACAGGAAAAACTTCAGAAGAAAAATCAGGTCTGAAAATGGAGCCGCAACTGGCTTGGGATCCAAGAGAAAACTGTTTGTGTTGCAGTTGTTTATTTATTTATTTAATTTACATAGAACATCTAGCATAATCTGGGTGCTTGATTATTCCTTAACCTGTACACAACCACTAAAACAGGATTTAATAGTACATAGATTATCTTCTTCAAGGTATATTTTACTCTGCTAAACATGTTTTTCTTTCTGGGATCCTTTCTTCTATTCCCCTATTTCTGACCCTTTTAGCTATCTTTTCCACTTTCAAGTCCATCAGTTCAAATCCATATTCATCTTGGGATGAATCTCATGGAGAAACAGAAACCGATTAGAAAATTTCTCTGCTTCAAACAATTGACTCTGAAATGTAAAGAGTTCCTTGTTTGATTCAGGACATTGAAGAATCAGCTGAAAGCAGCTGATCTGGGCCTTGCTGTACAGTTAACTTAAATGATTGCCCAGTCTCAGAAAGTGTAAGAGAAAAAATAAATCTCTAAAAAAGAGCTTAGTATAAACCTAAAGGACAATGTTGACCATGAAATTACTAGATTAGATAGGGGAACAATACTCTCATTCATACCCTCCTCACCCATAGTAAGTTCATTTAACTTGTTTCAATTTTTCAATTTTTCAGTTCAATTTTTTTCTAGCCTGTTTGACCATATCCTTGATATTTGTAGCCTCTTTGTGTAGGTCTTGGAAGCTCTGATCTGGCTGATGATTACACCATTTGATTTTTTTAGATAGGCCCTGCATTTCCATTTTATCTTGAACTTTGATCTGAAGAAGACTGTGCTCTGCAACTAATTGCCCTGATCAAGGCTGCAGTTCCTAGGAAAAATATCATACGGCCATTCCGCTGAACAGATTAAAAAGAAAAGGTGGACTCACGCTGATTAGATGGAGAGATGTCAATAGAATCTCTTGAACATGTCATGGCATAATCTCAGCATACATCCACTTAATTGCTGTTTCTTTCTGTTCTGCTGGTATAAACATTCTAGTTATTTTTTTTCCTGGTGTGGCATGTGAGAGCAAACAGGAAGTCTTCCTGACTCTTACAGATGTAAAGTTCTCCTTTTGATTTACTGATATCAGTTGTCCATCCACTTTATATCAGGTACATAGTTATTTGATTTCTCATTACATTCTTTGAGTTGTTGCTATGCTGGAAACAAAAGACCAAAATAAAAACTGATTCCTTATTTCAGTATAGGTAGTCCTTGACTTATGATCACAATTGAGCCCAAAATTTCTGTTGCTAGATTAGACAATTGTTAACTTAGTTTTGCCCCATTTTACAACCTTGCTTCCCACAGTTGTTAAGTGAATCACGGCAGCTGTTAATTTGGTATCATAATTGTTAAGTGAATCTGGCTTCCCCAATGACTCTGCTTGTCAGAAGTCTGAAAAAGATGATCACACGACCTCGGAACACTGCAACTGACATAACTGCAAGTCACTTGTCAAGCATCTCAAATTTGATCATATGTCCATGGGGGTGCTGTAGTGGTCATAAGTGTGAAAAACGTGGAGAAGGCTGAAAGGGACGCGAATTCAAAAGTCTTAGAGGTGATAGAATCGATGAGTCAGGAACTGGACTTCTTTAAGATAGATGGAAATTGGGAAATGGATTTATTATATCAAATTAGAAAACTATTGTCAAGAGATCCTGCATTTTACTTGTAGGAAGATTCTTTGAAAACAAAGGTTATGGAGATATTTACAACAGAGATTTATGACTTTGATGGATGAGATGCAATTGTTGGGAAAGATCCCAGTAAAAACTTTTAAGGAAAAGTTTATCCTTAAGAATCAATTGAGGATATTTGATTCAGGACAGACTGTTTTGCAATGGGGAAAAACTATTATTCTTTAAGTATATTGATCAGTATTCAATTAGGAAGGACAATCTATATTGATGTTTTTAATGCACATTTTTATGTCTTGTTTAGGTTTGCTTTGTTCTTATATTTCCCCCATTTTTTAGAGGTTGTATTTTAACTTTTTGAATAAAATAAAATAAAAATAATGAGAAAAATAAATAGAATGATTAAAGACCATCCCTTTTCCTTAAAGCCTTTATGGTAGTGATGGGCCTCTTTAGTTCAAAGGTTATCTTGTTCCCATATGCCTAAGAATTTTCTCCTTGTTATTCTCAAGAGTAAGGAAATGGTGAAAACTTTCAGGCACTGCCATCTACTTGGCGCTGGAACCAGGACTACCAACATTATCTCCTCAAATGCAACTATTTTGCAGTGGCCCTTTGGGTCAAAATGATTTATTTTGTCAAGTTGTTACCAGATCAAGTGCTACTCTCTCAGATATACAACATAATTATGCTCCACCTTTAAGTTCCTCTAATTTACTTTCAATCATAGGAATCAAGGAAAAAAGGAAATAACGTCTGAAATAACTAAGATAAGATGACTAAAAAAATCCATTAACTTCTGTTTAGTCATAAGAATAGAGTAAGAAATGCACTCTCAGCAAAGCCCTATACAATGGTTTGAAAAAAACCTCACAATAGCCTTGTTCCAAGACAAACTTTTACATTTAGGAAGAAAATAAGACATTCTTACTTGTTGATTCCAGCACTCAGACATGTCTTTCTCCAACCTAAAAATCTTAATTTAAACAAAAAAAGTTGTTTCAACTTTGTATCTGTCACTATGCCAACTATTAATGAGGTTTTCCAAGTATGCTAAAGGCATTTTGTATATAAAAGGCATTAAACCCTTTGCTAGAAACTAGAAAGCAATCTTCTTTAGTTACTTCACGCAGATTGTCCAGGGCCATATGTTTAATGTTACCCTCTGATGCTTGTCCCCAAACAGGGCTCTCAGCCAGAACTTAGACAATGTCAGAAGGGGGTGGGTGGGGAGGGAGAAAGACAAGCTTAGGCTATGCTGCCATCTTCTGTCCACTATGGAGAATGTTGTTCTTGCTAATGAATGTATTTCTAATAATAAAAAGCACCAAAACATGCAATTTCTTCTTAATTTTGATGCTGCTTCTAGACAGCCCGAAACAGTATAATAGAAAGAATATTATATACATTTTGTACAAACTTTTTAAGTTGAAGAAATCTGAACATTTTATTTCTATTTATCATCGTATTACATGTATTTTATATTGCTGCACAAAGAGTAAGAAAGAGGGGAGAACAAGAATGAAAGAAGCTGAGTGACCCATGAAACTAGCCATAATTACTGTATTACCATACATACAATTACTGTATTACCATACAATGAATATGTGATTACGTTTAGTGTACAAAGGGTGGATCTCAGATGTACAGTGCAGCTGAAATTTCTAAAAGCACATTTTTTAGGAAGGGCTGGAAGTGGGGAGAATGGATGTATCTTTTTCTCACCTTTCATTAAAAAAAAAACCTCTACTATGATTAATACTGACAATGATGAACAAGTTTCTTAAATCTATCCCAAAAAACCTTGGCATTTTGTCTGTTTACTTAATCCTGACAATCCTTTCAGCCTCTATTGGAGCCAAACAGATACCCACAAATGTATTATTTCAATGTTCTTGAAGGGTGGAAGTTGTATGGTTCCAATTCTAAATCACGAGGAAAGACAGTAAGATCCAAATTCATAATTAGTTTTTGAGTTTCTTGTGCCAAATTTCTCCTTGCATTTCTAAATTCTGTTTATTCAACATTTCACAGTTTTGAGTGTTGCAGTATAGTGCTCTGAGCTAACAGTGTTATCAAACTCAAGGAGATCTATGTGAAAAGCACCTGCATCCCCAGAACCAGAGGGTTTCCTGACAAAAAGAAGGTTTGCGATAATATTCCAGGAAGCAAAGCTTTGTTCCTGGGCCAAAATAATGAGCCCACATTTTCTTGGATGCATATTGCTGTGCAATTTTTTTTTACTTCTGGTAGTACACAGCGGTTAGAATTTAGTATTGCAGTTTGATTTTCACCTGCTCAAGGTTGACTCAGCCTTCCATCCTTTTGAGGTCGGTAAAATGAAGACTCAGATTGTTGGGGGCAATATGTTGATTCTGTAAACTGCTTAGAGAGGACTGTACAGCACTATGAAGTGGTATATAAGTCTAAGTGCTATTATTATTGTTACTTTCATTCTTATAGCATGATGACAATTGTTGGCAACTTTCAGTACATGAAGCTTTCACTTTTGCTGTCAGCATGTAAGGAATTGATCTTGCACAAATCTTCCAACATTCAACATCAATAACATGATCCACATTTCCAATGAAATACCAAGCTTGTCACTTTTGAATGATCTGCCAATTGTCTTTAATCATTCCATCAATATTTCTTATCTGAAATCCAACAGTTAATATCACAGATTGTCCACTTCATTCTTGATCACACACATCATTTTCCTGGTTTACCATTTTTACATCTTTTAACACAGTTATATATAGTAGTAATTCCAATATAGTAAACAAACCTGCAGTTGGTGGTAAATTTCAAATGAAAGAACTTCTTCAGCAGTCACAATTCAATTAATTAAATACCCTGCTTAAGAAATACTGACAAGTACTCACTGTAAGCTTCTATTTTATGAACAACAGCAACCAGTTTGGTGTAGTGATTAAGTTGCTGGCCTAAAAACCCAGATATTGTGAATTCTAGTTCTGCCTTAGTTATGAAAGCTCACTGGGTGACTTTGGACCAGTCATTCTCTCAACAACTTTCCAGTGTTATTGTTATGGAGAAAATAGAAGTGGAGAAGAGTATTATGTAACTTTACTGCCTTGAGTTATCTATATAGTAATAAAGGTAGGATAAAAATATAATAAATAAATAATCAAAATAATCTTTTCTCTCAGCAATTTCCCATTTGTGATATAATGTAGTGGACCAGATTCTCAGGAAGATGCATTCTAGAATAAGAGGCAATGTGCTTCATATAGTTGGTGTGAGATAAAGAGGATAAAGACCGTCCCTCTCCAATAGTCCTTTGAGTAAAGACTTTTGTAGATAGCAGGCTATTTTAGTTTGACAAGATTCTGTCTATCAGCATGGAGCAATAAAAAAATCTGCTAATAAGAGTCACTGCGTGTTCTTACTGTTTTTTGTGTTCCACACTGTTATCTGAAATGAAAGAACATGTACGGAACAACTAATCAAAAGATCTAGTGGATCAGTGCTGCCATCTGTTGATGACTTTTAACAATGGAAGCATTGCTTTTTATTCAACCTCTGCTGATCTGAGCGTTGATTGTGAAGAGGTGTTTCGGCTTTCTTTTTTTTTCCTTTTTGACTTTTTGATTCTCTCTTTTGAATGGAATATAGATGTTGTTTATCTCTATGTGCACAATTATCACCAATTTGTCTGAGTGTCAGGCTTCCACAAATTCTCTAGTGTTTTTGGACCCTATCTTTTACATTAACCTTACTTTTTAAAAACAAAAACATGACAAGTATGCTAGCAACTTCTAGTAATTAAGTTCTCTCTGAAATAGATATGAAACCTGTGAGATCTTAACCTCTCCTCTCTAATAAAATTACAGATTGAAATATTAAAATATTGCTTAAAAATCAAGTGACCTTAAAACAAAGCTGTCACATCAAAGCTGAAGATAGTGTTATACCTCTTAGAATTTATCAAGCATAGGTGTCTAAGGCAGAGAGCCCTTGTACTTTAACAAACTATAAATATCAAGCCCTTTCTAGTCTGCAATCTATTTTTTGTTATTCCCGGCCTGCTTTTTCTCACTTTTTCTAAACTCTCATTTTTTGGAGATCGGGGATTAGAAAATAAATACAGTCAACACAATTCTAGTAGTAATACAGAAAGCCGTAAAATAATTTTCACAGAACTAAATCCCACCATGCTAAAATCAGATGAAAAGGTATGCAGAAGTGATATTGCTTAATTGAGATTTTCTAGAAGCTTGGAAAATAAAATTAAGTCTTTGTCAAATAGCAATTACATAAGGAGTAGCCATGAACTAGGTCAAATCCTCAGAGAAAGCTTTTCCCTTATAACTCTTTTTAATTATGACCTTCCCCAGAAATCCAAACCTATGAATGATTTTATTTCATAGCCTCTGATTTTGTACAGTAACAGAAAGCATAAATTATTTTTGATGAGTACAAGCCCTTTCTGCCTGATGTACTGGTTTGATCATTTTGCCAACATTTTATGATGTTTTTTAATCTTATTTTTATCCCACCTTTATTATTGTTTTATAAATAACCCAAGGTTAACATATAACTAATACTCCTTCCTCCTCCTATTTATTCCACTACAACAGACGTATGAGGTATGTTGAGCTGAGACAGAATGATTGGTTCAAAGTCACCTGACTGACTTATACCTAAGGCAGGATTAGAACTCAGTCTCCTGGTTCCTATTCAAGGCTCTTTATTCCTAGAACAAATTTGTTGTAAGGTGTACGGCTACTACTACGACTACTGCAAACTGTCATCTTGTTGATCCCAAAAGATGTGCCTGCCAGTGGAATAGCAACCCTCTGGAAATTCAACCTCAGTGAGTATCACAAGATTCTGAAGACTTGGTTTCCTCAGATATTTGAGCCACAAAATTGTTGGCCTTATGAGGTAAACCAGGGGTCCCCAAGGCCAAAGTCCACTAGCAAGCTGCGACCCCTGCATACCAGTTGCTCATGCAAATAGAGCTGCCACTCATTCCTTAACCTCACTCTCCATTGGTCCACAAAGCTGGAAAGGTTGGGGACCGCTGGGGTAAACTCCATTCGATCACAACCATGTGAGCTAATTTTACTTTATTGTAAGGCTACAATGACAGAATCTTGTAAGTTTGAAATTACAGTTCTTTCCCCTGTCTCCTTTAACCCTGAGAAACTAGGGAGGGTCTCTTCTGAGTCTCTTGCACTGTCCACTATCCAGCTGTGGGCTATGCTGTCTCTTATCTAACCATTCCCTGAATGATTCATTTCTGGTATGGCTGCGATAAATAAAACTCCGTAATTATTTACCTATGTACCTATGCATAAACATTTCTCTGCAAATAGCTATTTTTTAGAATTTGTGCAACAAAACAGGGATATTTTCTTCCCAATTTTCTAAAAAAAGTAGAAATATTATTTGCACTACAGAGCTTTGCTATTTTTTTGTTGAGCCAACTTACTTATATTTCAAAGAAAAATATCCAAAAATGTTTGCTCAGCTCAACTTTATTATTTATCACTAGAGGGCATTCATGCTACACTGTGTATCCATATCACTCAATCTAAGCACTGCTTTTTAAATTCAGAGGAGTTGGAGTTTTAACTGAATTAATTTAATTTGGTTGAGAAATTAATGGAAGGCAATGCATTTCAAGTCCAAAAGCATTCAGATGCTCTCCACTAGATGGTTTACATTTTAGATCTGAATGTGTGAGTGACCAATGGAGAGACTACAGTTGCAGTTAAATTGCTGGCATATTTTGCTATTATTTAAGATTCTTGAACTGTTCTCCTATCCCATTCTTTCTCTGGGTGTGGCACACAATTGCCCTTTGGTTAGAAATAGGCTACTGAAGAAAATTGATGGAAGCCCAGGCAGATCTCAGTGTGTTCCTGGTTTCCAAAGTAGCAGTTGCCATGGTAAATGTTAAACACATGTTAGCGATGATATCGCAAAGATCTATGGTAATACAGATTCTCATAAAACAAGTGAAACCAAGGATTTTCATATGCACCAACATTGCTGCAATTTTCTCAGATTCAGACAGCAGCTGCTATGATTCACTTTAAGGAGCTAAATGCTGCAGATACAATGTGGCTTTTAAAGGTCTTTGAAAGGAAGGGAATAAATATTTATTTTACAGGAGATTAATTGTGCACATCAAATGTTGGTGTGAAGGCAACAAACAAGCATATATCCTCAGTCAGTTGGGATGCTGTTGGGCTGCCATTTATTAGAAAGACAATTTCAAAGCCAGAGAATACGTCACTGGGATGTCATGTAAAAATAAACTTACTTCAGTCTTTCAGAACCCCTTTTCTTTACACTGTTGCTTAAAGTAAGATTGATCATAGGAAAGCTGAATTCTTCTTGCAATGTTACTTCTATTAGTCCTGCCATGGTTGAGAATAAGCAAAAATTGTTATTTATCTGTATTTTCTTGGAAAAAGGAAACTCAGAATGGACCCCTTGCTTAGTCCCTAAGTTTCATTCCTGTTATTGAAAGATTCAGTTGAGGTTTTCCTTGATTCTAACAGTTCTTAGATACTACTGTACAATGGTAAAAAGCAAGAGAATAAAACATCTGTTTCAACTGTAGCAGAGTTTGCAGATCTAAAAACAGCTTGTGTGCTGTGGGTTTTTTTTAAACATTTGATTAATGTGTGGACTGTGCACTTTGGGAGAAGAGAATATATATGGTACATATTGCAACAAAATTGTAGATGCAATAGACTAGATCTGAATAGAAATGATTAAACTTCCAGACACTTTTATCTTAATTTAGATTGCCAGTCACTCAGCTTGTCTTACCTAAAACTCTGCATTAAAGGCAACCTACATAAAAAATATCATTTATAATTTCAAGTTCTGACTTAAGAACCATACTTATTCCAGACATTTATTATTAAAGTATGACTATGGGACGCGGTGGCTAAGACGTGAGCTTGTTGATCAGAAGGTCAGCAGTTCAGCAGTTCAAATTCCTAGTGCCACGTAATGGAGTGAGCTCCTGTTACTTGCTCCAGCTTCTGCCAACCTAGCAGTTCGAAAACGTGCAAAAATGCAAGTAGAAAAAAAGGGACCACTTCGGTGGAAAGATAACAGTGATCCATGCACCTTAGACATTTAGTCAGGCTGGCCACATGATCAAGGAGATGTCTTTGAACATCTTCAGCTTAGAAATGGAGATGAGCACTGCCCCTAGAGTTGAGCCAACTAGCACACATGTGTGAGGGGAACCTTTACCTTTACTTTTATGATATTATATTAACTTTTACAATGAACATTTAAATAATTTTGGAGTGTTTTTAAAACTTGGTTCAGTTCAAATCCAATCCAACTTTTATTGCAGCCTTTGGGCCAGAAAGCACAACAATAGAATACATAAGCCTGCAATTATTAATCAAACTTTTAAAAAGCAATAAAATTACATAAAATACATTATAATAGTAACTGTAGTACAAATCAGTTCAACTGTAGGTAGGAAGCTTACAACAAATGTTAGCACAAAATTTAAAAACATATGTCAGGGTCCTGATCAGACCCTGCAGGAAATATTTATATCATTTTATTTATTTATTTTTATTTAATTAATTAAATTTGTATACCGCCCTTCTCCCCGAAGGGACCCAGGGCGGTGAACAGCCATTTAAAACAC
>JANHFO010000367.1:0-11107 GCA_032468095.1 Pareas carinatus
GAAAAGAAAAGGAGAAATTCCAAATTGGTGTTGTCCTTTTGTTATCATAAGTGCAATTACAGTTGGATATAGCCATTTTCATCGACGCAGAGCCTGTCTTCGTAGTATTTACTTTCCGGTTATTTATCAATTGGCTAGCCTCAATTGCTGTGTTTGCCCAGCAGTATAAAAAAGAAAAGCAGTTACCGTGGGAGCTTCTGCAAACCAGCCGTTTATTTCTCAGCGTAGTAGAGAAACCCGGAAATTGAGTTGTGTAAAATCTAAATAGGTAAACACTGGTAAAAATGTGGACATAACCAGACCTTAATTAGATCCTTGTTCACTGTAAAGCTCACAGAGGAATCTTTTAAGTATTCCGGCCCAGCTATTATCTTTAACACATTTCACATTTTAACCTTACCTACCCAATTAAACGCTTTGGTGTGGCCAATAAAGGAAGAATCCTCTTTGTTAAATTCTCTGGCTACCTATTATCTATCCTGAACTAGTAAAATGTTGAATAGTAGATTTTGGGAAGGATATGTCTACAGTGTGTAACCACCAGTAAGTGATGATTATGTTATCCATAAACACAGAATAATTTTATGGAAGCCAAGCAAATGGTTTGCCTAGGAAATGTGTGCAGTGTGTCTATTATTAACTAAAATGCTTGCAAATTAACATTATCTTCAGAAATCAACCACAGGCTGAACCATCAGCAAACTGATTGGGACCCAGCAGCCAAAGCTAAAATGTGTATGCTGGCCTTGTGAGGTAGTCCAGACAAGAGGCACAATCAAGAATACTAGCCTTATCTTTATTGTAAGGTTTCAGTAACAGAATGTTGCATGTCTCCAAGTACTTCTCCCACCTGTCACTTTTACACTCCCCAAATCAGGGGACTCTTCTGAGACCGTTCTGCCTACCCTCCTTCTTCAGACTCAAATTTTGTTGATTAAATCATTGTCTAGGCTGAAGCTCTTCCTTGTCTCTCCCAAGATCATTACCACATAGTACAGTCTCCTTATGCATCAGACAGTGAACCAAAAATTGGTTACTTGTGTTTTAGCCCAATGACAGAATGACCTGAAGGCTACAGAAAGTTTTGCAAAGTATGTGAAGGGCTGCATTCTAGGAGTATGTGAATGGAATCTGAAGGGGCCCTGAGTTTGGACAATGATATTGCTCCAGCTTTTGTAAGGTTTAAAGCAGGGGTCCCAAACCCCTGGTCCATGGACCAGCACCTGTCTGCAGCATTCCAGCAACCGGTCCACGGAAACACGCCAAGCCCTATTTGTGGGATGCAGGCAGCATGTCAAACCACGCCCCCTCCAGTGCTTGGAAAAACCTTTCTCCATGGAACCAGTCCCTGGTGCCCAAAAGGTTGTGAGTCACTGGCTTAAAACACCAGATTAGTTCCTATTAAAGCAAAGCCAAAACTTTGGTGAAATTCTTCCCAACCCATTCACATGGGACTTTTGGGTGCCACAGAAAATATACTGGTGGAGAAGTTACATCCCTGAGTGTGTAGGTTGCATCCCCAGCAAAGACAACCCATGTAAATTGTTAATAATTCAGTGTCTGTATCTTGAAGCATGGTCAAGAGCTATTTTTAAAATGCTGTACTTGGCTCTGAAATATGCTGACTTTGTTTTTATTAAAATCTTCATAAAATAAAATCAGACATGTTTATCCCAGTGCTTGTTTGCCGACATTAGGAGGCTCATAGAGTTTGATTACCTCAAAGAAACTATCATTGGCATAAGTGTTATATATTTCTAAAATAAAATAAAATAGTGGTATTTGCAGGTTTCACTTTAGGGATTGGAGAAGAGGGAGTAGATCCAGCAGATCCAAGGTTACTTAATCTAGGAGGAAATGAAAAATACGGGTAATTTATTTTAAAATATAATATACCGGTTGTATCTTTCTAGAGGCATGTTGTTTTGTAAGTACATTTGGTATTGCAATCTATTTCGGTGGACTGTAAAAACTTTCATTTGCTCTTAATATTGTTGAGTGAATGTAAAATCTTCTGTAAAGGACAGAATCAGGATATTAAAAGCCACGTTTGAAAAACACATCCTACAATTAAATAAAGTAGGAAAAAATCTTTACTTGGGAGAGATTACTTGAAGTCACAATCCTTCTGTAACCTTTGCAAAGGCGTGCTGTTTTAATCATGGATTTTCTCTAAAATGGTTTTCTTATTGTGTTTAAAAATACATTATGAACTGGAATAAGATTTGCATTTTTGCAAGGGAACTTATTTCAGGGCTCCGGAAGCTGCTCAAGTGCCAGTTACACTGATAACACTCTTATGTATATTACTGTGATCTACACACATTAGCCTAGCTAATACAGAATGGGGACTGGTTGTGCATTTTCTCTGAATTTGACTGAGTACATTTTCACATGGCTGCAGAATATTCCTTTAGGGAGCAGTTGCGAATAGAAGAGTATCTTGTAGAAAAGATACTGAGAAACACATAAGCAAGCAAGCAAGCCACAGGACCTGATCACAGGATGAGAACAAAAAGGAATAGGGCATGCATGCATTGGTCACAGGATGTTCACACGTGTTAGTGTGTCTGCTATCCCCACAGCAAAAGGATACTGACAGCTTTCCAAAATAAATTGCTATCTTGCCAGATTTGTAGATCAGACAAAATTTCTTACCATTTTGCTGGTGAGCAGGTTAGGGAAGATGCCTAGCCCAATGCACAAAATTGTACGATAGCACTGGAAGCCTAAGGAGAACTTCTCCAGGTCAGCATTAGGTTCCTATAATCCACAATTTGGCCATGATAAATATAATACAATCTTGGCACATATGTTCTATAGCAACTGGTATTCAGTGCATTCTTATAGTCAGCTAAATACATGGACATCATGACTGGTAGCCATTAGTCCTTTCTCTGTTTTACAAGCAACCCATAGAAATAAATTGTATGCTGTAACATTGAATCTATAGGCCATTAAGATGATCCATTTTTTTGGTTTTGAGCTCAATGATAATTGTGATATGTTATATCAATTGTTATTTTGTCTTATTCTGTACAGCACTTTATTATAAATAAATAAAAATCAAACTATCTTCGTTTTGTATCCTTCAATACCTGTTCTAGAATTATGCAGAAAGTTCTGCATAATATCCATTTTTCAGTTGCATTGGCCAAGTAATATTGATAATATTCCCAGTATAATTCCATATTAGCTTCTATAAAAGCATTTTAAAAATATGCTTTATTAAAGAAATACATACATTTAGAATAAGAGTTATTAACATTTAAAAATAATTTTAAAATAGATTAAAACATATTGGCAATTACATTAAATTACAAATTCAGACCAGTTTAAAAGTTAAAAAAAGATTTCCTAAAAGATTGTGAAAACTTTATGCTAATACCGATACTTTTCTTTGAAATGCTGCAACTTGAATATGCCAAGATATCTTGATTTAGAATATTTGAATATGTTAAGATAAATAAGTTATATAGAGACACAAGAATTATTGGATTAAATATAGAATGTTTTGATATATAGACAATAACTTAAACATTGTTTGTATTCAGCTGACAAATTCTGGCAAAGTCTTTCTGATTAGTTTCAACAGTTAAGCCCCTATGCAAAATTATGAGTCTTTTTGTTTGAAGGCTCCTTTTTAATAATATTAATATTATAATTGATTGTAATAGTTATCAGTTGTTTTATTACATGTCTGTACTGCACATAGTAAATAAAGCTACTACAGTATTTACTCAATAGTTTTAAACAATACAATGGCCCATATTTATAAATGGCAATTTATTCATAATTTCATTGTCTGATTGTGCATTGTAGACACAGATTCTTGAAAAGTGTACTTTTCAAACATTTTAAAAAACCATCTTAAGAATGTACAGTATGTTTCCAGATATTTATTTTTCTTGTGCAATATAGACAAAGTACTATAACACAAATACTATAGGAATACGTTATAACTGTTTCCATCAACCCTCTCAGAAAGATTGTACCAGTTTTTCTCAAGCAAGATATGTGTCCTTTCCTTAGGATAAACAAATTTAGAAATTTGTGGTCCTTCAAATTTTGTTTGATACCAGCTCCCCTTAATCTCAATAGCAAATCCTGCCCTTGTCTTTCAAATTCTATGGTCTTCAATTGGAGCTTTCTTACCAACCTGTTTTGAAATAACTGAGCAGTTCATAGAGCACTGACTCTATAGAAGTACAAAGATGTTGGAAAAAATACAGAATTTTAATCATGAGGATTAGCACCTAATCTTTTATAAACATATGAAATTTTGAATTTTTATTGGAAAAACAAATTTGGTAAAACAAATGACCTCAAATGTCTCCTTGTAGTATATACCAAAGTGTGTTTAAGGTTCTTGTATAGCTAGGAACAGTGATTCTAAAAAAAAAAATTCAGCACATTTTCTAATCTCTATTGATCTAAAAACAAAAAGTGTATAGCCCCTTCCAAGTACAATAAAAATTGTATCATCTGCTAATCATCAAATCATTTTAAAAAAATCTCACCCATGAAGATCAAACTATCAAGGCAGAATTTACATAAAGCTTCATCTTAATGTTTTTGTGTGTGTGCGTCTGTGTACATCCAGCTCCAGTGAAAGTATAGTTAACTTCCCGGAATCTCAAGTAAAAATCAGTCTTGCTCAAGGTCAAAATTGCTGGGGATTGAATCTAGTGAATAATTGACTAGATTTACAGCAATCCTTTTATACAGGTACATCTATTCAACTTAGGTTCTGAGAATTTTCTATGCTTATGTGATGCCAAAGATTTCCTTTTTTATGAAAAGACCAAAGCAACTGCTGAGAGGGATTTAACGTGGGCTGTCCAATGTTATCGTCCAGATCAAATATTGTTTCTAAAGATTGGGGAGCCTTGGTTCTTTAATAGGGTCATCCAGTTATCTGCCACAGTTTCACTGGAAGTTGGGGGACTTATTATTGTTATTTTATTATTATTATTGTTATTGTTGTTATGGTTCATCGCACAGTCTGGCAGATGTTCAGACTGGATTTGGCATTTTTGTCTACCAATCGAGTCCTTATTATAATAATAATTATTATTATTCCTCCTCCACTCTCAAGACTATTTAGAGCAAAAAAATTAGCAACAATTCATTTCTTCAGAATCTCTTTAATGTAAGACTCCTCAGACTACATCTTTATCACTGTTTCTGGCGAAGAACGTAGCAAATTTAACTAGCATTCAACCAATGAAGCTGACTGTGTATAATAAATGTTTGTTATATACAAATCATATACTTGCTTGTGAGCTATGTTTGAGTTTGGATTCCACTCACTTAAAATAATTGCTTAAGCGAATCATGGATAGTGAATCTGCAAATCCCACCCAATCACTAGTTATAATCCCTGCTGTTTTCTCATGAAGTGTTAGTGTGTTTATTAGTCCAGGGTTATGGGTAATCATGCTAACAAATACAATTGTTATCACATAAAGCGCTGTGCCTCCCAAAATAAGCCATTATAGTACTTAACATGATGGATGGTTCTTGTAATGTGTTAAATCATGGCTGTATATCCCATAGTATATTAAGCCACAATTGGCCACCCAATTCCTGCAAATCTAGAGTGGATGTGCAAATCATGTTTATATGTAGGCTATATATTTCTCCTGAGAAACTCAAAGGACATAAAATGAGAAATGATGATAAAAGCACAAGAAATAATAAATAAACATTTTTAAAATGCAAAATCCCATTTTTTATTTAAGCCTTTAAAGGCTACAATAGAAAATATATTAAAGTTGAAAGATCCTGAGCAGTATGGAATCAATTATTTCCATAGAGCTCCTATAGTGTATACATCTGAGTTTAGTACTCAACATATCCAAAATATTTTCTGCAAACTACCTTTTAATTACAGGGTTACCAAGGGTAGGAACAAGAGCAGTAAACATAAATATATACATAAATATAAAAATAGAAATAGCTATGACTTCTATTAAAATCTTTTAATAGCATTTGTGTATCTCTGTGTGTGTACACACAAAAACAGGCTCACTTAAGGCTATTCAAATCAGGTTTAACCTTGCTTAATATACTGAGCTGGGTTACATGTTATTCTTCCTAAATTAGGTTGCTATGATCACCTGAAAGCACCTGAATGAATAAGCACCTAAAACAGTACTATTTCAAAAATGCTATCAGCAGCACTTCACTAGTGTCACAGATACATAAAAACATACCTAACAAATTATGCTCTACTGAAACTGCAGTTATATGGATACCTGACAAGTAGACACTTATTCGTTTAAAGAATAATCTCAAAAAAGTTCATATAACAAGGTAGAAACCACTAAAAAGATGACCTGCATCAGAATAAAAAAATTACATGTGCCATGTTCCTTTTTAAAAGCTTTTTGCATATATGTCATTACCTTGATACATTAGTTATCAATCTGAATTCACTTTTAATATTTTCAAATTCCATTTCAGCTTTGGTTTGATTTCTAAAGGTTTTAGTCAAGACCAAACTAAAATATTAACAATTATATTTTATAGTTCAATTCCTTGGGTGTATACAAAGATTCTCATTAAATAGTCTCATCCTTTTATTGTATTTCTATGATCAGTCACTTTCAAAACTTTCCTGTTATAATACATAGCAAGTAACAGCAGAGATCAGACCTGTGATCTTTGTCTGGGACATCAACTAGGTTTTATTTTGTAGGATAACTAAAGATAAGAAATTAAAAGGGTTGTCTAGGGAATCTCAGTATAAATAATATATATATATAAGTATAGACACAAACACACACACACTTTATCTCCCACCCCTTGGTTAACCATTGTCAAATTGATAATTTATTTTCTTTCCTTTAGGAACAGTATTTCTGTTTTACTAATTGACAAGATAGTACAAACCAGAATAGTTAATAAACACTTTATTATAGTTGTCTGAAACAACTGAAGAGCCGCAGGTTATTCATCTCATCCCAGAAGATTCCTTCACTAGCAGCTATTTCTGAATGTAACAATTTATGTGCTAAAGAAAAGGAAGAGAAATCAAGAACTCAACATTTCTCATATTTAAATTTCTCTTACTTTTTAAAGGTATCTTCAAGTGGATTTGTTTTTCTCTTTATGCATTTTCTGAAGCACAGCACTATATTAACCTTGAAGACTAGATTTTTTATCTACTTCTTTAAAATGATAGGATTGTCTTAAATTCACTGAAAAATAATGAAGATAGAGTTTCTTTGTTAATGAAGTGTACTGATTTGTATTTAAAATACTTGGTGCTGAACATGCACAAGAAAAAAATGTTTGACCTAAGGTGATGATGAAAGCTGCTACATGACAAATTATTTTTTTTCCTTTCTCTGGACCATTCTTTAATTGCTACATAGCCAAACAAACGATTGGAGATTCCTAATCTGTTTTGCCAATAAGAACATTTTGAATTTTGACAATGTATCATGACGGCTTTGGCTGTGATGGGGACACTGCTAGTAATAAAGTTGATGTCCATTGAAGGAGAAGGGCATGGAGGGATGTGTCTACAAGGAATTTATTAGTCTCCACACATGGGACTCTGTGTTTAGGCCATGAACAATGTTCTATATTATTTTTAAAAGACCAAACACTTTAGGAAGCTGCTATAGATTGGAGTCTCCTGAATTATTATCACTAATTTTGAGTCAGAAGTTTTCCTGTGGAAATAAGCTATCTTCTATATTGTTACAGTACTTATTTTTGAAACATACACATTTTAGTCTAGTTTGAAAGGCACTTGTTATAGTAAAAATGTGGAGAGAGAGAGAGAGAGAGAGAGAATCAAGACAGAATTCACAGCCAATGTGTATTCTACATTCTGCCTCTGTATACATGAGTGTGTGTAACAGTCGTTCTACATGCTTCAATCTTAATTTCATATATTTCTGGATTCCAGCTGTGTCCAATTAAGATAAAGCTAAAAACAAATTTAGCTGTATTTTAAGTTCTGAATTTGAATTTTTCATTTTGTTAGTGACATCTATGTTTTGACTAAAAGGTATAGTTATAGTTATGTCATAGATACCCTGAAAGCAAGGGATTGGTTCCAGTGAAGAAAATTAAACCATGACAATAAGACATTTGACTTGAATATCGTATTTTACTATCATCTATGATTAGATTATATTGTTCGCTATACCAGCTATATGATCTTGTATGACAATAGCTGTGTAAATCTATGAAAACAATAATTCAGAAGAAAACTAGTCGCACCTTTTTAGTTTACAAATTTTAGTGAAAAACAAAAGGTTTCAGAAACTTTCCACCAAATACCATTTTTTTCTAATTTGATCTTACAAACTTTTTAATGTCAACTTTTCTAATTGATTTTCTTGTTATGTAATTGTAAACTTCAAAATATTATTTAAAAGTTATACTAATTAAAGCAAATGTGAACATTATACTAATTAAAGCAAATGTGTTTTCTGAATATTGCCTTTACTGATACATTATAAAAGAATATTATAATATGGAAAAAGCCAATCTATTTAATTGCTATGTGCTGTAATTCTAATAGCACTGTTTAGTTTCTGAGCCAACCTGAAGTAATGGGCCATGCAAATTTTTGTATGGATGAGTTTTATAAATATTTCAGGTGTTCCTACATACTAAGTTTATATTATAAAGAGAAACTTTGTTCAAACAAACCTTGAAAACAACAAGATATCAGATTGGCCATGTGACCATTTAATAATAAATAGTGTTAGGTAATAGTGAAACAAAATATTCAGTGGAAAAACTTTAGCATAACAACTCAAATGCTAAAGTAAAGCAAAAATGATATTCATCAGTAAATGCATCATATCTACCTCAATGTTTTAGTGAATGCAATTAAAAAAAAAACACTGAAAAAATCATTTCAAGACACCATTTAGATGACACTGAAGCCAGGAAGTATGAATAGCTGTTCTTGATCTTAAATGCTTACTTCGTTATTTTTTTAATGCATTGTATTGTATGGTCATATGCATATGTATGTCAGTAACCATCACAACAGAATATTGACAATCCACGGCTACTTTGCCCAGACGGTATTTTAATCCAAGCAAGGCTTTCATTAGCAGAATGATAATTGTTGTTTTCCCCTTTTCCCTGAAGGCTTCTGCATCACTCCCAATAGGTTCTAATGGGAAACTTAATGAACTAGGTTAAATCTGGGGAAAAGGCAAAAAAATGCAGAAGGGAAGAAGCACCACGATCATTTTTTCCTCCTTTTGTGGTAACAGGAACCTCAAAGGCTCTCTTGTCAACATGTGAATGTAAACTAGATACAACCCATTCAAAATTATAAGACATCTTTTGAGTGCTGAAAATTGTTATTAGTCCACTATCTTTATTAAGTGATATACTATCTTTTCAATTGTTGTCTGAAGGATGGTCAATATTTGCTGTGATTGCAGACTCTTCATATAATTCATACATTGGACATTTAACTGTGAATGTTCATGTTCAAAAACTGCGCCCGGTAACATCTGCCATAAAGTCATGCAAACTAACTGACCAGTAGAAAATAAATAATTCTTTTGACATATGTATATATTTTAACAATAAATTAGTTTGCCTCTTCTCTTTTAGGACATGGATGGCATTAGTAGACATTATTTCTAGCTTACAGTATCATCAGGTAAAATAGGTTTTATTATCATATATAAAATTACCACATTTTTAAAAATGTAAAAGTTAACAGAGGATAGCATATAGATAGAGTGGTGGCATTATGGGGTCATATATAATTCATTCCCATAAAATAATATAAAAGATCATGTTCTGTTCCGGTTTTACCAGTTATATGTAACCGGCCTTATATGCACCAGTTGGATTAACACCTCTGCCTGCCAATTTCTGTCACTCTCAGCTCGAGAGACCAGTATTGTGCCTTTTACCTTTTTTTTTGCTCATCAAACTCCAGAAATCTGAAGCTGATATTTTGTTTCGTTGCTTTTGTGGATGAGTGATATTTCACAACAGATGGTGTGATGTGTACTTTGGCACCTCTTAATCTCATTAAGAAGCCAACATCCTGGCTCTTTTTCCTCAGGAAGTATATTGGCACTGGAGTGTCACTGAATGCCAATGTCTACTAATACTGAAGAGTGGGATGAAACTGCACAATATGACTACAAGAAAAATATCAAGAGATAGCTGTTACTTTCTAAGGGCTGCAAAAGTCATTTCTGAGATCAATTGCACAGGGTCTGGTCCACTTCTTCAATAAACAATCTAGTCTTCTCGAGAGCTTTGGTTATAGCATGAATGTTTTTGTAAAAAGGAAAAATAATATGCACGTGTTTGCCTTCATCTTCAGGTGGATTTTTCATTGTCTTCTCCTGTTTTCTGCACACGGGAATATTTTTTGCAGGAAGACTTGAAACAACCAGGGGGCCATGTTATTGGCCATGAGAAATTGCAAGGAACTGAGCCTTGTACATTCTTCTCAAAGAAATTGAATATTGGATACCACCATGTTCGAGAGAGAAAGTTAGTCTGTGATGATATTTTCAAGTTCTGTATTAAGAAAAAAAATATTAAAATCATTATTTAGATTCCATTAAAAAACAAAGTTCCAGCCACTAGAAATATTCTTTTCCTTAAACTGAAAACACTGTCACTGTATCATGTGTTTGGTTAGAGAGAGTTTAACACAACAAACTACTGTACATGTATTCTTTTCTCACCTACTATTAAAAATTGCATTTTTGTATAACATTTTAAGATTTAGTGCAAGAGGAATATTTAGCCCTATTTGTATTGCTGCTTTCCTGTGCTCAAATACTTGATATTCGGCATATACAGTATATATAGAGAGAACCTTTCCTCTCACTTTTAATTAAGTTATATTTGCATAGCAAAATCTCAGACTTGAAAAAGTGGTTTATAGTTGTGTGGATTTAGGAGTCATTTTTTATATTTTTTTCCTTCTCTCTCTCTTTGAATTAGTCTTTTATAAAATTGTAAAATTATTACAAAAAAGAAAAAATGTTCAGCGGGAGGGCCCGCGTCACCCCCCCTCCTGCGCGAGCTGCATTGGCTGCCGGTGGACTTTCGGGTGCGCTTCAAGGTGTTGGTTTTGACCTTTAAA
>JANHFO010000371.1:5280-16584 GCA_032468095.1 Pareas carinatus
TGTCCAATCACAACCTCTGGAATTAAAAAATTGAAATAACTCACATAAAAAATAATATTTTTAAAAATCCTTTCTTATTGAGTGCCTAGATGCCAAGATGAACAGATCTACCAATTTTAGGTTTGTATCTTTAATAGTTTGGGAGGTCCGGTGATGAATCAGTGAGTGGTATTTCACATTTATATGTATAGATGAAAGCAAAATAATACAAGCACAAACAAAATTAAAACTCAAAAAATCAGCAAGGGAGATAAATCTGTGGAAATGTGGGAACCCCAGAATTTTCCTGGGGAGAACCCATGAGCCCCACTTGAAGAACCCCTCTCCTGACTATCACATTACTGAATGACTGACACTAGAGATATCTTCAGAAGAACTTTCTTGCTGGTCCAGTTTGGTTGATAGCAGGAAAGGTGATTCTGCAGATTCAGACCAATACCTAAAAAAACATTGAAAGTACAGAACTCAATCCCTGAATATTGCGTGATAAGCAGCCTCCTATCATGTTTTATACCAACTACAATTTCCAGGTATTTTCAAAGTCTTTTTGCTACCTATCCATTTGCAGTCTACACCATGCTCCTGAAAAATCACTATGTTCTCTGCTGCATGGATCCAGGGCTTATCTCAGTCACCCATATGGTATATTACTGCCTACCCAACTCTTGCTGATCTCCTGACATTTTATTACTTTATTTTGTTATTTATACAATTCATTGCCCTCATTTTATTCTAACTGTAATCCTAAACTAGAATACAAAATAAGGTGAAAAGTGTTGCAATTGTACAACCTATTCAAAGATTGAAATCAAAAAAACTAATACAGCAACACAGAGACACAAAGACACAGAAACATACAAGCAATTAAAAGTTCTAAGCTTGTAAAAGTGTACATGGATTCTGCCTGAACCACAACTGTACAGGGAGAAATTCCAGAGCCAATCCATTAAAATATCCTCTATGGAATTACTGTTCTCAGGATTAGCAGATTCCCAGTCAACACTGCATGTCAAGAAAATTGACCTTAAAGGTCTTAATGAATGGGATGGATATATGAGAGAAGACAATCAGATATTCCAGGTCCTAAGCTGTGTATCAACACAAGCATCATACATTTGATTCAGTAACAAATTGATAACTGGTGCAGTTCCTTCAGGTAGGTTTCGTGTGTTTAGAGTAGTTATTATTTTCAGTATTATCTGAGGCATTCTCTACTTGCTCCATCTTTAAAACCATAAAAGTAACAAGGATTCAGTAACAAGGAATGGTTGTGTCAGTTGAACTAGATAGTGCTGAACAATATAATTTGATTCCATGGGAACCCCTTGATGCATAAGTAAAAGCACAATAATGTTTCTATATTATGACCTAGAAATCTTGACAGGTATTGTTCATAACCAGACAATCATCAATGATTTCGCAGATATTCTCCAAATATAATAGCAGAATTAAACATAATGAAAATGTATCAAAATCTTAACAATATTTCAGCAAACGTCCTAAAAGATTGCATACATTCTCACCTGAGGATCTCCAGATGATAAACTCATAAAATTTGGATTTTTTTTAAAGTAATGTTTAGTAGTGTTGTGTTTTAATGAAGAAAAAATATTGCTAACCACATAATTCTGTGGGCAAAAAATGAAAATATCAAATTCCCTTTTCAGTGTTATACAAATATTAATAAAGGACACAGATTAATTAACAGTAGAACTATTCCTGTTTCAGTAGATGACTACATGGGGCTGATTTTGTCTGGGCTTGGAAGCTAAACAGGGTCATACCTGGTTAATGTTTGAACTGGTAACTATTAGACAATCCCAGAACTGTGGTCTAGAACAGAGGTTTTCAAATTTTTTCAAGCTGTGAACCCCAAAAACATGCCGTTGCTACATGGCGGACCCTTTTCCACAAATTCAACTAATTACTATTCAACGATTCGTGTATATTACTTCTTCCAAATTTTTCTTGATGTGTCTGAGGATCCCCTGGCAACTTGCCATGGACCCCAAGGTGTCCCCGCCCCTAGGTTGAAAAGAGATTTACTATATAAATAATTTAAATATAAAATGATTTTTTTTTAAAGACAGAAAGAGGAAGATTGAAAAACAAAACAACTCCAGAACACTGAACAAATTATTCCCATGCCCTTTTTTGCTGCTCTTGTGTTGGAAAACTATGTTTTGTTGCATTGATAAATTCCAAATATTGGAAATATTGCCAAAGATATTGCACATATGCTTCACTTTTCAAAGTAAAGTACAGCAAGAGTAGAACAAACCCAAATTATGTAAGTTAATATTCTGAACCTCTGATCACAAGTAATCTTCACTAGTCTTTGCTGAACATTCTTTGAGGGATCCTGTAAAAATGAAACTATGTGTTCTTTTGTGTTGACTGTATTTTAAAAGGGAGCAATTTTTAAAAAATAACTTTTCATTGATTTGCAAAATATTAAGTTTTTTATTCTAATCGTTGCATCCATCTATCTATCTATCTATCTATCTATCTATCTATCTATCTATCTATCTATCTATCTATCTATCTATCTATCTATCTAATTTTCATCTAGTGTTTAAGACTGATTTTTTCTTAAACCATGAATGAATACCATGTTTCAGAAGCAAAAAAGACATGGAATAAGTTGAATGAAATGCTATGAAATTTCCCTGATATATTGTTTGTTTTTAAATTCTATACTTGTTTTAAAGCCCTTTTAAGATTATCAAACATTTCTAAGTAAATTACACTGTTATTCTGCTGCTTTTAAATCAGAATTATCATATAATATTTTAACTCTTCCATATATAAAGAGAGCTAAACTGTAGAATATTTTATGCATATATTATGTAATTTCCATATAGGAAATTGAATAGCTTATAATTCAAATCATATATTCCAGTTTAAATACTAAAAACATTTTAAAATAATAAAAACAGTAAAAACATCCAGATGAACCAGATATTAATAAGAATTCTCAAGTTGATTCCCAAGCAAGTTGAATTCTGCAGTTATTTTTTCTGATCTATAATTGAGCTTAAAATAAACAATAAATGATAAACTTAAAAGCAAGGAATACTAAAACCACCGTTTCCATAGGTTACTACAATTTATGAAGTGAGACTCTACAAGATGGCTCTGTCAAAGAAAATGTTTATAAGCTGATACATTTATTTAAATAACGTGTAAATGAAGGGGGGAAAGCATTTAAAATATGTATCCTACTTATACTTCACTTTCCTACCCTCGCAAATATTCAAGGCAGCTATAAAATTCAGCTTCAGAGTTAAGTTCACATTAATCACGTTTATCTTGTTTTGGATTCTCAAATTAAATCCTTAGAACTTGTTATATATGAGATAAAATTGGAAATTGCCTTGTTTCAAACAAGACACTATGAATTTTGTCTGCTTTAGGTTAAAGCTATTCCATCAAGTTAACCATCAAAAATAAAGTTTGCTAGTCCCAAGTAAATTCTGTGAGCTTGGTACATTGCTCAGAACAATATATTATAATCTACAGATCAGATTGTTATCATTTTAGCATTCATATTAATCAAAAAAGTTGGTCTATACTTGAAATATAAACTAGGAAAGTTACCTGCCTTGGAAGAAGTATAATAAAAATCACATTAAAAACTGAGGCTAAGAACCCATTAGGAAAAGCTTTATCACATATCTATAATAAAATAGATCCTGGGAGAGAATTTTAATACCAGTCAACTGCAAATCCATTACTGCCAAGAGTCTTTCCAAGACTTTTAGAATTACTTATAACTATTTTTTCTTGAAGAGAAAAAAATGAAAAGAGGCTACTCATGTGATTTCCATTGCTGACATGTCTGCCTTTGTATCTTTAAAAAATCGAGATTAGCTCATCAGATTTTTTTAAAAAAAAACTTGCTTAATTGATATATAATCTCTGTGCAGCATCTAATAATATCACAGATAAGTAAACTTTCAACTGGATGTCTCTTCCCTTCATGTCAAACATTTAATAAAACAATGTTGACTAAATAAAGTTAATTTGCACTTCAACACTTGGGTTCCTGGGCACACCATGGAGGGGCTGCAGGCACCCATGGGTTCTACCTTGCCAGCCTTTGCTCTAGGGCATCCTTTGATTTTGCACCTATTTCTGCAGAGAAGTGCAGCCTCAGCCAAAAGCAGGCACTCTCCCTAATTCCTGGAGAAAGGAACCACCCGTACATGCTGCCTGTCTTTTGTGATTCAGCTTATTGGCTCTTTTCAGCCTCTCATTACACCCAGACATCGAGCATCACAGCTGACTAGGGAGGAGTTTGAACCTGTGAGCACCCCACTTGTTTGCACGCTCTGGAGTCCTGTAACACAAAAGGGGCTACAGCTATAATAAAACATCTCAGAAATCCAGATAGCACCACTATTATTTTGAAATAGACCCCGGTGAGATAATATTCCACATCAGGATGCACTGCTTCACTTTCTTATTCCCACTGTGGAGTTGTAATTGCCAGCTTTGACAAATATATAAGTATATGTAAATGTTAATTTGTTTAGGATTGGTAGACCTAGAGATCTGAACTAATGTCACAGAAATAATACCTATGTGGAATTATGCAGACATTTATATAACGCTATTGTAGCACTCAAATGAATTGTACAGATTTTATTTGATTTATATAAAAGAAAAGGCTACTTCAATAGTGTCAAGTCATTTGTATTGAATAGCTATAGATGAAAATGGAAAGTTTTGTTACAACAGGTAAGAGTTTCCAGAGATTAGATAACTTGTAAATTATCTTGCAGTAATATTTTCCTTTACATATGATGGTTTAGACTAATTTTTTGTGTTTATTTTTTATGATTAACCTTTTAATATTATTTGAAAAGGGTTTTTTTGGTTTACCTAGTGAGTAAATTAAATCTAAGGATTTTTAATTAAATTTTGTTGAGTTGCAAATAATTACAAATGAATTAAATGAAAATCTCTTTTAAGTTTCCATTGCTGTAACTTGTTTTTGGTACCATGCTAATGACCCTAAACCTTCTAGCACTGGATTCAAGCCATTTAAAATGAAATATGTAAAACACTTTGGTATCTCATTAGTGCAATGACTTAGATCTATTCTAGTAATAAATTAATAAATAAAGCAAGCAAACTATTCATATATAATGGAAGAAAACCTTTCATTTGCATAATCATATCCCATCTATCACAAACGATTCCTGACAGATGCATTTAGCACCATATTTCCCCAAAAGTAAGACCTAAATGGAAAATAAGCTCTAATGGGTCTTTTGGGGCAAAAATTAATATAAGACCCAGTCTTATCTTCAGGAAAACATGGTAGACATATCAGTTAAGCAAAAAGAGAGAGGATGCTGTACACGTAATAAAAAGTCTATCATTTGTGGCTGGTTATTCTCACTAATTAATTAATTTCCATAGAAATTAGAAACAACCATTTCCATTTTAAATAAATTTTAAGAGTATTTTTCTTATGTTCTAATACTACTCAGCCTGAAATAATGGTTTAACATTCTTGGATCATGCACCACAATCGATGTTAATGTTTTATGTATATATGTGTGTGTGTGTCCTGTAGACAAGCAGAAAGACATACTCCAAACCAAGAAGATAGAAAGATGAAAATATAATACACAGGTACTTTATTACACAAATTCTAAAGTGTAATAATTAATTCTTTGTAATAATTATTACAAAGTGTAATAAAGTATAATAGTTTTTTTAAGTTATTTTTTAAAATGTCACTTTAGTCCTTCAGATCTTTCAATGGTGCCCACATTGTCACCTTGCATAGACAAACAAGACCTTATATCTGTTATAAATATAAACCTAATTAAATGAACTAAAATTAAGCAGCGTGCAACATAAAAACCACAGAGCATAGGAGGAAAGAGTTTTTACAAAAGGAGAGAAAATTGTCCTGTGGATTTTTCTGACACTGGTGAATTTTGAAGTGGGTCTGAAAACTGAAAGAACAGTACCCTTAGCTGCATAAATTATTTTAATCCAACAGCTTAATATATTGCTCAGTCCAGTTAAATGTATCTTAAATGTTTAAATTTGGCCAGGGACTCTGTTTAACTTCAGTGTTTCATATCCCTGTGCATATGTTTCAGTTTGTACTCACAGAGGCCAGCCATTTGACAGCCTTATAGTGTTATGAGAATCCCTTCTGCCAGAATAAAGTGCAACTGTAATTTACTATCAACTTCAAGCAGTGTGCCTGAAGAAAAGTAAAGAAGAGAGATTTATAGTCAAAGGAAAAGTTACACCCTCAATTCCTGAAGCAATTGCATGAGTTAAGACCAAGCAGGACAGCCTCTCTCACTCTTTCTCAGACTGCTTTAAGACCTGGGGGAAAGCAAGCATGGATAAGGAGTTCTTGCTTGTTGTGTTTCTATTTATATAATTTAAAATGTTTATTTTTATGATTGTGTGTGAGTGCGTGTATATCCCTCCCTATTTAAATAGCATAAGTCACCTCACCATTATTTAAAGTATGATTGTGAATGAGAGCTGAAGATGCTGAGGGATACGACTTTTAAATGGATTTAAAGACAGAAAGGACTTAGAATCAATTAACATATTTTGCATCCAAAACAATTCTACCTTAGTCAAAATATTAAAATTTGCAGATGATTCAATAGTTATTGGCCTCATTCGAGATAATGATGAATCTGCCTACAGACGGAAAATTGAACAACTACCCTTGTGGTATGGACAGAACAATCTTGAACTGAACTCACTCAAAATTGTAAAAATGATTTTAGAAGAAACACTTCTATCAGTTCTCACAATAGTAAACAATACAGTATCAATAATAGAGACCTTCAAATTTCTAGGTTTTATAATATCCCAAGATCTAAAATGATCAGCTAACAAAAAATGTTGTCAAAAAAGCACAGCAAAGAACTTTGTTTCTGAAACAACTCAGAAAGCTCATACTGCCCAAGGAACTGCTGACACAGTTCTACAAAGGAATCCTTGAGTCCATAATCTGCACCTCCATAACTGTCTGGTTTGGCACTGCAACCAAACAAGATAAACATAGACTTCAAAGAATAATTAGAACTGCAGAAAAAATAATTGCTACAGAACTCCCCTCCATTGAAGACCAGTACACTGAACAAGCCAAAGAGAGTGGTGAAAATAATTATGGACTTCTCACACCCTGGACAGAATCTAGTTTCAGGTTTCAAGTTTATTTGTATTTGTATGCCGCCCGTCTCCTGAGACTCAGAGCGGCTCACAACCATCAATACAAACACATTAAAAACATTTAAAAGATTATAAAATACAGACATACACCATTCATGGCCGTATCTCACCCGGTCACCGGGTGAGATCAACGGCCCCAAGCCTGCTGGAAAAGCCAGGTCTTTAAGGCTTTTCGGAAGGCTATTAGGGTGGGGATGGTCCGGATCTCTGCAGATAACTGGTTTCAGAGAGCTGGGGCAGCCACAGATGCCCTTCCCCTTGGGCCCGCCAGCCAGCATTGTTTAGCTGAAGGGACCTGGAGGAGACCAACTCTGTGGGATCTTATCGGTCGCTGGGAGACATGTGGCAGAAGACGGTCTCGCAAATAGCCTGGCCCTGAGCTATATAGGTCTTTAAAGGTGATAACCAACACCTTGAGTTGTGCCCGGAGATCAACATGGAGCCAGTGCAGCTCGCAGAGAACTGGTATAATGGGAGCGCACCTGGGTGTACCCACAATGGCTCACGCGGCTGCATTCTGGAACACTTTTCAAGGGTAGCCCCATGTAGAGCGTGTTATCGTAATCTAGCTTCTTCCCTCTGGATGCCGCTACAGGGCATTCCAAACCAAAACAACTAGACACAAGGATAGTTCTTCCCTCGTGTCATCAACCTGCTAAATAATTAACTTACACAACATTGTTAATGGGGAACGTGTTTTATGACATGATGATTGTACTTTATAACATGATGACATGATGAATATGCTTATGATTGTGATTTTATTTATGATTAAGATCGTGGTTTGTCGATTGCAGTTTATATGTACATGACAGGATGAATGTACTTTATGACTATGAATGTATCTTATGCTTATATGTACATGACAATACGAATGTACTTTATGATTATAAATGTATCTTTGATTGTAATCACAGTTTGTTTACTGTATGCATGTGGGTATAGAGCATATACACTGGAGGCAAATTCCTTTTGTGTCCAGACACAGTTGACAAAATAAATTCTGATTCTGATTCTGATTGTCTAAACAAGCAATCTCTTCTTCGGATGCTTTTCTCCACAGTACAGTGTATCCCTAAAGAATGCTAACTGCAAGTTAACAAGCTTAGCTTTGTGGCCTTAATAAGTTGATTAGAACCCTCAGGCTGGCAGGCACTGCTGCGTGACAATGAGAAGATCCTAATCAGATTCACACTAAAGATGCTTGTTTGTCTCCTAAGCATCTCACAGCTCTCATCCACAAATGGTCTAGGCCAACAGTGCATTCCTTTTTATATCTATAGATATAAATACCCAAACCAGTCACTCACTGACTGATTCATCACGAGATCTCAACAACCATTAAAGCTACAATCATGAAATTTTCTACACACCTTTGTCTTGCCATCTAGGAGCTCACTAACAAAGAATTTTTAAAATAATAGTTTTTACGTGAGTTATTTAAGATTTATTGATATATTTAAATTCAGGATAGGTAGAGGGTTGTGATTGGACATTTGATTCCTTTCTCCTGATTGGCAAGACTCGGATAACCCAAAGAGGCAAAAGATAACAATGTCATAAGCTCACATGAGGCCATATTGAATCACACGGCTGCTCCGAGCCCCCTGCTGCCAAGCGAGTCCCTGCTGCGCTGGGCCGAGTAGGCTCCCCTTGGTGCCAGGGGTGGCTGGCTAGGTGGGCTGCCTCCTCCAGCCATGTGAGAAGCAGGAATGGGAGGGCCCACAATGACAGAGCAGGGCAGCCCAGTGGACGGTAGAGGGGAAAGGCACGCCCCTTCCCACCTGGCTCTCCGGCCACTCCGCCACTCAGGGTAAAGGTGGTCAGCATCCCTGGGTGCATCGGCAAAGCAGGGCAGCTTGGTGGGGTGGGGTGGAGAGAGGGGAGACGCACGACCCTTGCTGGCCAGCTCTCTGTCCACCCCACCACTTAGGGCGAAGGTGGTCGGCAGGCCTGGGTCAGGGTGCTGCTTCATGCTTTTGGATGGACGGATCCCTTTGGCGACCCCCTCAGGAGGAAACGGTTCTCTCAAAAGTGACCGTGTGAGGGGGTTAGGGGGAATGCTGCTGGGGAGATGGTGCAAGAAATCACCGTAGCGGAGCATGGGCATCAGAAGCTAGTAGTGTATATTCCTCACTATGTGCCTGCTTACTCTCTTGCAGTTCCTTCCTCTCCCGTGAATGTTTTTTTTTTTAAAAAAAAAATCTCCTTGCTAATTATCCCAGCATTGGGGTGAATATTTGAAGGGACAAGAGAGTCGGGAACAAGGGCTATAAGATTTGCCCTTCCACTTAGCTTCCTCATGAGTTGAGTAATGGAAACCTTTTCTACTGATTTGACTGTTAGATCCCATGCCCGCCACAACCGAGGGAGACCCCGACATGTCAGAAAAGGAGGGGGAGGAGATCCCAGCGCCCGCCCCCACCCTGAGGCCGCGGGCAACAAGCCCGGTAGCGGCCGGCCCATTCCTCCCTCACCCGGACGCACCAGCCGCGCCAGTGGTGAGCGTGCCGACTCCTGAGGCACCGTGCACAGGCGCAGATGGCCCCAGAGCTCAGCCCGCAGCCGCGCCAGCCCCAGACTGGCCGTGCACAGGCGCCGAGGAGCAGGCAGTCGGGCGCAGGGACTCTGAAGAGGAGGCGGTGCCGGAACCGCTCCTGGACGAGCACAATCGGCGGCACCTGCGCTGACAGGCAGCGCTGGAACCACCGGCACCGTGGATTGGCCGCAGACGGGCGGGGCTGGCAGCCGCAGTCCGAGGCGAAAGTTTAAAAGAACGGTTGGCCGCCGTAGCAGCCAGCTTCGGCAACGTGACGCGAGCAACTTGGAATCTTGACTTCGGCTGGTGGGTTGACTTCACTTTGGATTTGCTTCGGGACTTTGATTTGGGAGGAGTTGCTACAAGGGGTTGACTTCATTGAGGCATGGACTCGAAAGGGCTTCGTTGAATATTGACTGGGCTCAGTCCTGCCCCGGCCTGTCTGGACTCGCACCCCCCCACTCTGAGATCGCACCGTAGCGCTGCAGTGACGCATCCCTTGGGAGGAGGCATTCTGGACTAGCCCCGCAGCCCAGGTGGGCACCACGTAACTCTGGCCCTCCCTTTGGCCCCAACTAGGCGCACGGGGCAGAACAGATTGATGCAGCTGCAGACTGTCCCAACATGGATCAATTACGGACAGACAACGCGCAACTTGCTCAACAAGTTGCCACCTTAACGGCTCAGGTGCAACAGCTCCTTGCAGCTGCCATGCCTCCACCCCCTCCAGAGGTGGTACCCATCCCCGCGCCTCGATCCCGGTGCCCAGTGACTGTCCCTGAGAAATTCGATGGGATGCCCTCGCAATTTCTGGCGTTCTTTGGGCAGTGCGAACTGTACATGGCATTGCGGGCCGACGATTTCGCCAACGACTGGGTACGAGTAGGCAAAATAGCCCTTTACTGGATGACTTCGCTCAGTTCAGTACACAGCTCCGCCTCATCTATGAGGACCCCCTGAAAGCGCAGACTGCCTGCCGGTGGCTGAAGGGCCTGTGGCAAGGGAACTCCCTTGTGCAGGCCTACGTGCAGGAGTTCTGGTTGGCCAGCCAGGACTCCACGTGGAACGAGGCAGCCTTGATGGATGCCTTCCACGACGGCCTGTCGGAGGAGATCCTATACGAGTTGGCCCAGGTAGACTCACCGGGGACTTTCAACATGCTAGTGCTCCTCTGCTTACGGATCGAGGCCCTACTCCAGCAACGGCGGCATTGGCAGGCGCGACACGCGGTGCCACCATCCGTGGCCTCGCCGACGGTGGCTGCGACCCCAGCGGAAACTATGGAGATGGGAGCTTTCCGGCCCTGGCTCTCCACTGAGGAGAGGGACCGACATCGACGCCTCGGCCTCTGTTTGTACTGTGAGTGTCCCGGACATTTTTCAGCCACATGCCCCACTAAATGCGGCCCTCTCCTACTCCCCGCCCGGCCCGGGGCAAACCGCCGGGAAATGAGTAGGGTCCGGCTTGGGGGCGTCGCAAACTGGACCACATCCCCACAGCTCCCAGAACCACCCCCTCCCGATGAATGCTCCCCGCCT
>JANHFO010000371.1:26441-37885 GCA_032468095.1 Pareas carinatus
CAGTTTGTTTGGTTTTGGGGTTGGGGTGTGTGACAGCTGGTGATGCAGCCATGGTCTGGTTTCTGGATGATGGTTGTCTTTCATTTATAGGATGGGGTAGTGTTTGGGTCTAGTGAGGGGGATTGGTGGTGGTGTCTTGTGTTGTTTTGGGTCGGTGGTGGTTTTCATGACTGGGACTCGTTTGTTAGTGAGGGCTAGTTTCCAGATGTCTGGAAAGTAAGAGGTATCGTCCTGTTTATTCATGTTGTGGGGATGTTTCTCTATTTCATTGGTTTCCCTGATTATTCTCTTGCTGAAGTGTTCAGTGTTGGAGATTAATTTGGTTCCTTCAAAATTAATTTCATGTCCTGTGGCTTTAAGCTGTTGGAAGAGGGAGGAGGTGCTTTCTTCTTTTCTTCTTTTCTTGTGTTCTGTGATACGTGCATTTGTTCATTTATTTATTATGACACACGCCAAGAACACAAACACAGATCCAGACCTCAAACTCAAAACCAAACCAAAACCCGGAATGCTACATCATAGACAGAAATAATAACTCAGCCAACCAGCCCAGCACACCAAATCCTCCCACCAGTATTCAGAGATAAAAGGCAACTCTGATTACACTTTACTCACACTAGCACGAAGCCAAAAGCACCAGCCTGAAGATGGCGAGTGAGACCTTGCTGAAACGTCACCAAGAGACTTTTCACTCTACACAGGAAAAGACCCGAACACACCTGGACCTACATACCTGTACCCGTGAAAATCTACGAAAACAAGTGTGTGTGTGTGTGTGTGTGTGTGTGTGTGTGTGTGTGTGTGTGTGTATGCATATGCATATGTATATTTGTAGGTCTAGGTATTTGGGGGCTTTTCCCGTGTAAGATTGAGAGTATCTTGGTGACATTTCAGCGAGGTCCCACTCGCCATCTTCAGGCTGGTGCTTTCAGCTTAGCTCTAGTGTGAGCAAAGTGTGATCAGAGTTGCCTTTTCTTTATAAATACTGGTGGGGGGGTTGTTGTGCCAAGCTGGTTGGCTGTGTTGTAGTTTCTTGATTGGTTGATGGAGTTGGTGTTGGTATAATGGGCTGTGTGATGACCTTGTGAGTTTGGTTGTTGTGATGTCCTGGGTCTTGTGTTGTAATCTCCTGGGTCATTTGTTGTGTAGTAATTTCTTTTCCATTTGCCGAAAGCACCAGCCTGAAGATGGCGAGTGGGACCTCGCCGAAATGTCACCAAAATACTCTCAATCTTACACGAGAAAAAACTCGAACACACCTAGGAATATACCTGTACCCATGAAAATCTACGAATGTGTATGTGTGTGTGTGTGTGTGTGTGTATATCAAAATCTAACCCTATCATACACACAATCATGTTATCTCCTAAGACATTTCTATGCTGTAAATCTACAGTTCTGAATTTACTTTTTTCAGTCCAACTTTTATTGAATCTATGAAAATTAATTTCTGAATAAACATGCCTAGGCTTATTTGTAAAAACATTATAAAAAAGAGAGGGCAAAAGGCATATTTACTGTTATGTCAGACCTTGACCAACATGTCAGTATGTCAACATGTTCAGACAGATGATTAGAATACTTCTTGTGGAGTTTTTGTTGATTTCACCTGATATTATCATTTATCTGTCATCTAATACCTATCAATAGCAATTAGCGTACACTATTTATTTGTCTTCAGAATGCCAGAATCTGGCATTTTCTTCAAGATCTCATAACAACACAAACAATTTAATGAATAAATAGAAACCATGTGCTAAGCCAAAACAAACAAACAAATACAGATACCACCCTCATTTTATTTTTCATCACATAAGGGTGTTTTTTAAAATCACAACATCTGGAAGTTTATGGAATCTGGAATTTCGGCTTAGGTAACTTTTAAAACTTTGCTTCAATTTCAGGTTTTCTAGTTCATTTTTCCACCAGAAATCTGTGGCACTCTGCTGTCATCTGATTATCATCCATATTTTTTCCATTCTACTTTTGATAGCTATGCTAGTAGAAGATGAAACTCTTTCATCATCTGGTATAGCAGCTGACTATTTCTGCTGTCTGGTCAATCCATTTTGAAACCGTTATAATTTATATTCAGACTTTTAGAACAATTCCCTGTGCAATATAATGCTGCAATCTAACTTGAATGGCGTAGAAACTTTGTATACCAAGAGCTAGACAGTTCTCTTTTTGCAGGAATACAACCAATGCGATGTTTGTAAAAACTGTAGCAGATTAATAAAATTAGTTTAATTTCCAGTTAGATCCAACAGCACAGCAGCCCTTCCAGATAGAGAACCTTGTTATTAAGGAAATAATATTCAATAATAATGTCAGAGTTGCAAACTAAATTCAGATACATCATATTTTAATTATTTTAAATGATCTGGATTTTTCCTGTCTCTCAAAGTTGGATTGTGCGTTTTCATATAGTTTTCTTTTAATTATTAGAAAGACGTTTTGAAAATATAAAAACTTGAGCTGTTTTTCTCAGAAGTGACTATAGAGCAGAAGTTATGCCCACAGTCCCTTTGGTAAAGCTTTCTTTGAAACATAATACTTTTCCCAGCCTTGCCTTGGATAGTAATAATTACTTGTAAGTTGAGAAACAGCTGTGATTCTCCAAAACTAGAAAAACTTGATGCAAGTACATTCTTTAATGGAATAGGAGTAGTAGAGTTGGTCTTGTTTTTAGCTTAAAGCTTGTTAGCAATTTGATAGACATGAATTAATCAGTGCCTATTCTACAAAGGAAAAATAGGAGAAAGGGAGGAAGATGGGTGGATGGATGGATGGACGGATGGACGGTCTTAAGCAGCACAGATGAACTGTTGTTTTCTGTTATTCAATTAACCAATCCAAGCTAAATGACAGCAATTTCATGGCTAATAGAAGGCTGGTCAGATAGCATAAATCCCACAATGGATTAGTATCAGGTTTCTTTCTATCTTTGTTATCTTAGTTTCTTAGTTTAAAAACCAGTCTGCATGTCCATGTTTTTTTTTCTCCAGCTACAGAGTATTTCTTTAATTGCTGGGGCTTTGTATGACTCTAAACTCTGCTGGATAGAACATCTATTTTAAAATTCCCTGTACTAATCATTTCTAGCAAAAGATTGCAGCAATCCAGCATCTTCTCATTATTGGACTTTTTTTCCCATATACCTGACTGTGCACCTACTGCACTTGCTGCATTGGTTCACATGGGCAAGGGACTCTGGTGTGTTGAGAAATTCTATTACATTAGTGGAAAAACATCATTGGAACCAATCTCAAATACTTAAAACACTAAGAGTGAAGTTACAACCTATACATTGCAAGATTCTTTTAGTGGATGCGTGCATAAGGGTGGATTATGCCATCTTGCATTTTTCTATCAGAGAAGGTTAAATACTTTGTCTCTGCCTCTAAGACATTAAGAATGAAGCCTAGCCTTGTCTCCATCTGCACTAGCTCATCCTGCATTTTATATCTTGATTACAGTATTCTATGCATCTCTCTCTCTCTCCCTCCTTCCCTTCCTTCTTCCCTCCCCCCCTCTCTTACACACACACAGATTTAATTTATATATATCTTTCTTCTACTATGGAAAATATCCAAACTGGCTCACAATGCACATGGTAAATGAGCAATATCAGGATATAGAAATAAAAGGAATTCTAAGAGCAATGATACAATACAAGCATAATGTCAGCGTGATATTCTGAAAGACATAAACCAAACAAGTCTGGTTAAAATCAATATTTTAAAGATTACTGAGCGTATGGCCCAAATGGAATGAATATCATCTTTGTTTTGTGATTGCTCCAGGTCCTCAATTCTTAGCTGAGTTCTCACAGATTGGAGCATGCAATTTTGTATTTCAGGTGAGAATGCAAAGAAGTGTATTATGCTCTACCCAAAAATGCTCCTGCATATTGAACATTTGATGTTAGGGAGAATGGTTATAGATTTTGCTACACTTTTAATGTGAAGACACCTTTTTCAGACAATCAATCAATAAACATTTCCCAACTGTTAAAAATAGTAGAATCATTAAAATGATACCATTTCATTTGCTATCCATGTAAAACAGGTTTATAAGAGAGTTGACTGTGTCAAAAAGAGAGCAATTCCTTGTTCAAACTCATATTGATTCGTCATGTTTGAGCACTTAGAAGGTTGCCTTGCCTCATGTTGCCTTAAAGTTTAGGCAATACTTCTGGTGTCTGCCATTTTGATTCTCCTACATTACTTTTAAAGCATTGTTAATATCCCAGAGACATGACATGGAAATTAAAAATATGGATTTCATTGTTAAGAGTGTTGGACCCAGATAGCTGCAGGTGGTATTTAAGGTCAGTTGCAGGATCAACCAGTGAACCTCCAAAGGGCTTGGGTCATAACTAACAGCTCAAGCGTGCTGATCCTTACTGCTGGACCTGACAGCCGCATTAAAGAGAGGAGAAATGCAGGCTGAGCTCTTCTGACTGAAAAACTCATTAAAAAATAGTACTTCTGATTTTACACTATTTACATGCCTACTTTGAAGTTACTATATTTTTTAATCAATACTTGTTTTGTTTTTAGGATTATACTCTAGCCTAAACAAGCCATTTTACTGACTGCATCATGAGACTTTTAATGACAGCAATTCCTTGTCCATATTTCATTTTAAGCTATTAAATGGTGACATCTTAGTAAATCTCTTTCAGAATCCTATGCATTTCCTGACAGTTATAACACATTCCAGGGATTTTGTATATCAAAAACACTAACTCTGTTTTGCTTCTTCTTTTAAGGCGTATGATGGATTTGCTAGCTTGGGAATATCCCGGCTACTTGAACCTTCTGACATGGTTTTGTTAGCCATTCCTGACAAGCTGACTGTTATGACGTATCTGTATCAAATACGGGCACATTTCAGTGGACTGGAGCTAAATGTAGTTCAGATTGAAGAGAACAGTAGCAAAAGCACGTACAAAGTTGGCAACTATGAAACAGACACAAACAGCTCTGTTGACCAGGAAAAATTCTATGCAGAACTAAGTGACCTAAAACGAGATCCAGATTTAAAGCAAGCAGCCCTTGTTTTCCAGAAAGACTCAGTATTTGTAAATGACAGTAGAGGTCTAGAGTCAGAAAGAGAACCTCAAGACACAGCTGAACCACGAAATTTGGCTTCTCCTCCTTCTCACAGGACTACAGGTGATGCAGAGCAACCACAAAAACAACAGGGAAGGATTTTGGGAATAGCAGAACCTGAAAAAAACAGTACAGCACAAATACAGCCCTTGTTGGGAAGGAAAAAGCTTCTCAAAGCAGACACTCTAGACCTGAGTGATCTCATGCAGATCAGCAATCTACAAAGGGATCCACTTCCTACAACTATAGATGAGGATATTGATAAAAAAGGACATCAGAATTCTGACACTGCCATTTGTTTCTCAGACCCTGAAAAACAGGAGCACCTCAACATTAGAGATAGTAGAAAATTGGATTCTGAATTACATGTTGAAAAAACAAAATTAGAAGTGGGAAATAAATCTGGATATTCCAACAATAGGGATATGGTTATTAATAAATTAGATATGCAACTGGAGACTAAGCTAGAATTTGAGGCCAAAACGGTGATATATCCAACAGATCTGCCTGGAAAAACTGCACAGGTAAGGAATCAGAAGCAATATTTTCCCAATATTGTAACTTCTATTACAATTTCTCTTGCAGTCAATTTCAGTAACATTTTGTTTCATCAAAATTATGCTAGGGGAGGCTAAGGGACCATTTTCAGCATTAGATAAAGATATTGCTACAAGAGCAATCCAAAAAAGATCTACCAGTGAGATTCTTCACCTGGGTCAAAAATCTTCCCTGAAAAAAGCGCTTTTTTCACAGTTGATGAACCTGGATCTTGCCTAGAGTTGTCTTAGTCCAGTAGAGAGGGAAATACTCATTACAGTATAGTATTATAAAACACCCATTATTTATATTCCTGTCTGCCCTGTTTAATATCAAATTGGCATGGGGGGTTGCTATTTGCCATCTCAAATACTAATGGGGCTTCAGCAGAGATGTTACTAGGTAAGGCAACAACTGGTTCCTAGAATTTAATCTCATGAAAACATAAAGAGGACTACAAACTGAATGGCTTTTCCTCCATTCTCCCACCAAATGAAGGCCTCATATTTGGCCCTCAATTCTGATTGTCTCCTACCCAAGTAGCTCACCAAAGATTAATTCTGAAATGAAACTGCCTCAGAGAGCAGATATAGAGGACAGGGAACAGATGCAACCCACAATTCTGTTCCCTTTTGAATGTCAGCTAGAGCTCCATCTCCAACTAGGAAGGGAAGCCACCCTCTTACATCTCTTGAGGAATTCCACATCAAGGCTCTCCCTTCCTGAAGTCTTCATGCCCTTGGGTCTGTTTTTCCTAATTTCTTAACTGACTGTTGAATTTTGTCAAACTGACTTTTTAAACAACCAATTGGGCCAAATCCTCCCAAACTGGCTACGTAACACTACCAGTCTGCAGTCATTCTAGTTCTGCTGTGCATAGCAAGCTGATCTCGTCATCCAGTCCCATCCCATGTTTCGAATATATGATTGTATGTATAAAAATATTTAGAAGAATTAGAATTACTATAGAATATTGGAGGAACTTCTGTTGCTCCTTGCATGGCTCAGTCTCTTCACAGTTGCAGTGGTTTTCAATTAGCGGATCATTATAGTGTGTCCTATATTAAATGGGGCAGCCAAGAAGCTGCATGCATCTCACCAGCATACTTAGACCTCTCCTTTAATCAACAAGTCCCAGAAAATTACTGTTTGGAGGCTGTATGGTGGAAGTTAAGGGGGGAAAATAAAGGCTACAGCTTCATTTCACCTTACTGGAGCTCTAAATATAGTTCCCTTCTTTAAAAAAATTGAAATCCTGACCTTGTTAGCTTTTGGAATGCAGTGCTCGGGTTGCTGTAGAAACTTGTTATGGCCCTCTAGGTTAAAGTGGATTTTAAGCTACTAGCAAGCAAACTCTCTTGCTGCTCCTTGGTTTTGTGTCTACTATTTCTCTTGGAAAGTTGCCTGGAGTACCTCTGCTTTTCTTAGCAGAGCAGTACAGTACCATGGGGTAGGTAGGCTAATTTTGGGCTTTGTTGCCTTTCAATATGACATATTTTGCCTTTTATGTATTTTGAAGCAACGAATGTTATCAAGACAAGAAGAGTTAAAAGAACGTGCAAGAGTCCTGCTGGAACAAGCAAGAAAAGATGCTGCTTTAAAGGGAGGAAACAGACAGTTCTCCAGTTCAATCATCCCAGGCCGCTCTAAGCCACTGACTGATGTAAGAAATGTTCATTATTGTGACCTGTACAGAAATGTATTTGCTTTTACCTGTTTGTCTGCATATGGGGATGTGCTTTTGGTTAATGTACAGGAATACTGTTGCTGGCTGTAACACACCAGGGCAGCAAAATATAGAGAAGACAGCAGAGAATTATTTATGGATGATTCTTGCTATCCTACCAGTGCTGAGCATTGTCCTTCTCCTACCAAGAGCCGATTATTTTCCTACTGACTAAGGCCAAGGAAAGATCGCAAGTCTGTTGAAAGCTGTGCTCTTTGAGTGCCAGACGATTTAAGATACTGGATAGATGAAAGGCAAAGTTATCTGTCACGCAGCAGCATTTCACCCAATACTGCTTGTCCCAGTGACCCTCCTTTTATTATTAGAATGAATTATTCTGATGGCTAAGCAAACCTGGGTCCAATGGGAAGGCAGCTGCAGTTGCCTATTGCTCCACCAGTAACCTCAGTGGTGACCTGAAGAGGTCTGTAATCTCTGGAGATGAAAGCTAATTAAATTTTTATGCAATCCTTCTCAAAGCAGAGATTGCCTATTGTGTCACATCATGTGCTGTAATTTTGCAATTCTTAACACTTGCACATGAGAAATTGTATGAGTGCTGCAGCACTTATTTTGTTAGTGACTGCTGTTTGGCCAAAATGTTCTTCCAAAAAGTGGTTGAGTTGTGCTTGCTGGGGTAACTCGCCTTGCCCCAATCCTACCTGTCTCATCTTGTCTTGACTTGACATGCATTTATCTGGATATAAACTGTTAGGAGTCTTTTAATTACTGGCTTCACAGTAATAATTTTTATCTATGAAAAATAATTTCCCTTATACACAACTGAGCCATAATTTAAGAGAATCTACCTTTTGTTAATTCTATTAGGATGGCAGGTGGTTAGGATAGTTTGTTTTATTGTTTTGTTCGCTTTAACAGTCAAAACTGTATATACATACAATAAAGTATTTCTGGATCCCAAAATACTTACAGAATAATGTCTTTAATATAGTTGGTGTTGAATATAACTCTTATTAGATTCAGCCTTCATCATTTAGTTATTAACCTTCACAATGGACAATTGTCCTTATCTCAACAATTATCCATTCTCCCACCCCCACATACACCATGAATTTTCTGTATTCCTTAATTGTGCACATATCCGCCTTTGCCATAAACCATGTTTTTTGGGAGGGAATACATATTTGCTAAAAAAAAATTCCTGTAGAGCTGTAATATATTTATTAATGTTCTATTAGTAGCTGAGGGAAAGAGGAGTTAAATCCTTACAATTGTTTAACAATAATAGTATTTTTTCAAGTAGGCTCTGGATACACTTACTCCAATTTATCTTAACAGTGAAAAACTAATTTCCCATTTATTTCTTTTCAGAGATGCTCATTTGCTGTTTCATGAAAAGAAATCACAGAGTGCATGTTTCAAAGTTTAGTGTTTATCTCTTTCTTCATTGAGAGAGGGGCAGGGGTTGGACCAGACCATGGTCATTTAATGAGAAAAAAATGACCGAGTGACCACAAAGGCATTTAGAAGTCTGTGGAAGAATAGGACGGAAGAAGAGTTGGAAGCACCTTTGAACAACTTTGGTTGATTCGTATAGTCCTGTTTAAAGACAGGCTACCTCAAGAAACTTCTTCATTTGAGGGTAGTCTATCTTTAATCTGATTCAGAACATGGAAAATAAACTCTGTGCTAAATGGCACTAAATGAAAAGTACAGAAGTGCTAGTTTTGATCTATGCTTCCATCCAACACAAAAGTATCCTTATGAATCTGCCTATTTGCTAAGGTTATATTATGAGTCATTCTTGTTAGCCCATATTCCTGGTCTTATAAGAGGCACTACCTTATTCTGAGTAACCCCTGCCTTATAAAATAGCTTTGCAAAAATGAGAAAGGTGGTTCACTTTGTAGTTTCAAAAATGGCTTAAGTACTTATTCTAGTTGGCTTTTTTCCTGGAATTTCATATAATGTATGCTATTGTTTTACTACACCAGTTACTTTTATTGTTTACCCTTTGGCTTCTATTCATTTAGCAAATGGTTAGAACTGATGTATTAGTTTTATTATGTGTATTATATTTTGTAAGGTACTTAGAGGTTTTAAAACTAACTAGTAAATGAATGAGACTGTTGCATTCAAATTAATTAATGCATTCATACCGGTAGCTCAGTTCATCTTAATTTCTCCTGGAAGGTTGTGGGATGCATATTTTTGAGGACTTTCGTCCGATAACTCTCCAGGAAATACTGAACGAACAATTCCTTTGGCTGTGCCATTCAGCCAAGTTAGATTTAATCATTTTTAGACATCCACTTATTTCCTTTTCTGTTCAGCTTATCTCTTATCTCTAAACATTTCACACATGTGCAGTCATCATCATAATAGTTCAGTTTTTGCAAGGAGTGATTACCTAACCAGGGATGATATAATTGAACAGATTTATTTAAAAAAATAAAATCTGCTTTGTTCTGTTGCTGTCACAATTTCAATGGCCTTTTTTTATTTAAAGACAGGCAATGCCTAACTGGTTTCAAAATTATTCCAAGTATTTGGTTCTCACACAGAAGCCTGGATCTGCGTTTATAAAATCACTGGAAATGATATTTGAGTTGCTTACTTGTCTGAGATAAGCTAAAGGCAATTAAAACATCTTAAAATGGCTGATACTAGCAGTGAAGATATAGCCTAGCATAACTAAGGGTGAGAGCTTGTCAAGGTTAATTTCCCCCTTTGTAAAAGCAAAAACTCTTTGATGCTGTGAGAATAGCATATGTCTGCTGTTGTTGCTGGGTTAGAGAAAAACCTATCCTCAGGTGTGTGTGTGGGGGGGGAAACAACTTCTATGTTTGCAAGGACAAACCCCTTCTCTAAAGAAATGTGCTTCATCTTCATATTTTGTCATTTCCTGTTTTTTTTCTTTTTGTGGTCAAATTAGAAGAAACAAATTAACTTTCTTTTCTATGTGCATGGTTGCATAATCTACCTGCATTGCACTATTGTATCAGATACTGTCCATGCTACTGCTCTCTAGCATCAAGTCCTTTAGAACAGGGGTCTTCAACCTTGGGGACCCCCTGCTTTAGAAGGTCTTAGATGATTGGGTGGATCCTGCAGTATTGTTAGAAGTTTTATATTTCAAGTATCAGCTTATTTAGTTATTAGAAGAGCTTTCATTGGTATCAACTATTGTGATATTTTATCGTTTTAGAATTCTAGCACAAAGCATAAAAGTCAGACAATAGTAGATGTGAAAAACATCCATATGCATACTCACCATTACAGGTAGCCCTCGACTTACAACCCCAATTGAGACCAGAATTTATGCTGTTAAGTGAGAAATTTGTTAAATGAATTTTGCCTCATTTTACGATTTTTCTTGCCACATTTTTTAAGTGAATCACTGCAGTTGTTAAATTAAGAATATGGTTGTTAAGTGAATCTGGCTTCCTCATTGACTGTACTTGTCAGAAATGATCACATGACCCTGGGACACTGCAACTGTCATAAATATGGACCAGTTGTCAAGCATCTGAATGTAAATCACATGACCACGGGGATGCTACAGCGGTAATAAATGTGAAAAACGGTCATGAGTCACTTTTTCAGTGTCATTGTAACTTCGAACAGTCACTAAATGAACTGTTATAAGTCGAGAATTATCTGTACAGTTGTGATTAGATAAAAAAAAACAATGGAGAGGTGAGAGACCAGAAAGGCTGAACTGATCAGTACAATTTATTTGACATATAGCTCATCTTAGCCTTGAATCACTGTTTGGGGCAGATGGGATAGGGTTATTTTCTTCATAAGAATAACATAAACCATACTGTAAATGCAGTGTTGTTGTTTAATAAGTAACAAAAACAGAAAAGCAACATCTGGACTCAGTCTGTTGAGACATTTATTTTATGAATCAACTTGCTTTATACAGCAAATGATGGTCTTCTTAATTGATCATATCTCTCCCAAGCTGTCTATCTGTCAAAGGCTCCTGTGTCATACTTCGTTCTCACACTCAGGGTGGTGTACAGAAAACATAAAAATGTAACATTGAACTTTAACAATATTTATAAAATAAGGGATATGGGGGAAGGGAATGG
>JANHFO010000371.1:40169-42669 GCA_032468095.1 Pareas carinatus
AAATGTGGTTTAAGGTGATAAGAGTATTCACCATAATATTTAAATTATGATTATGACATTTTTTCCCTACTATGTTCTTTTACATGAGAGAAAATAACAAGTTCTGCAGAGGAATACTTATAAAAAGTGAACTTATTCTGATTAAAATAGTAATATGTATAGTCTAATTCATTTTCACTGAGGAAATGATCTCACACTAATATTATATCAAAGAATGAAGGAGGTTTCTAATATTCTGATCCTCTATTGTTTGTACTATGTTTTGGGGACTAACATGAGGAAGGACAAAATACATAATTTACAAACATGCTGTTTGGCTTGTGTATATACATGCCATAATTGGAGGACATATGCAGAATAAAAGCAAATGGTTAATATTAAACCACTTCTATGTAATCAAGATCAGTCCTGGAAGTACATGAAGTAATTTGTTCTACAACTGACTGTTTCTGTTTTATAAAAAATAGTCAAAGCTATTAAATTACTTGAATCATAGCAATCGTAAATTGTTTTATTATTAAAAATGGTGAGTTGTTTGAACTCTGCTTAGTATCTGAGAATAACAAAAAATGCCTACCCAATTTAGCAGTGTGTTTCTAAATGAGATCATGCAGAAGTTCCCTAATCTAACGTAGCCTAGCCTAGCCTAGCCTAACCTAACCTTACCTTACCTTACCTTACCTTACCTAAATCCAAAACTACATGTTTTCCTCTTATTTGTCCTTTTAAGATTGGCAAGGAAGAGATCGCAGTTTCCCAAAGATCCATTTTGTAAGAACCTCTTCTTTTTTAAGCACAGGGGATGCTCTTTTTGTACTGCAGCTAATGACCATAAATGTTTTTGCGTTCATTTCATCCCAGAGCCATACGTTTCATTGCATTTCTCAGCATGCATGACAGTAGAGTTTAAATCTTTATTCATTTCATTTTTAAATGTTTCTTTTGTTCTCCTTATCATGTTTCTGGCTTTCCCAAGGATATGTGCTTTGCCTTGAACGAAAAGTCACATGTGCATTACTAATTGTGTGCCATTATATTTACATTTCCTAGTGGTGGCACTGTGAAGCTACTAATTCTTTTGCTTCACTTGATGTAAAATAATCTGAGCTTCTTTGATAGTGCTGAAACAGTATTAATTGTTTTGTACATTTCTTGGTCACTCTACTTAGGTGGTCTTCATAATCTATTAGAACTTTCAGCCAGATTTTGTAATGTCATGCCTCCAGCGGTGATTAAATTGGTAATTAATGAATGAAGAGTCTTTGGCAATGTAACCCACATCCCATTAATTTTCCTTTTTTCCCCTTCAATTTTTTTTTAGAAGTTGTCATCTCTGTCAGAAAGGATTGCGCCACCTTGCTACAGCCCCTTGGAATCAAATCACAGCGGCTTGATTTTTGCAGCCATTAGTAGATCAGAGCAGTAATTTCACAGTATTTTGGTCAGGGTAATTATAGTACCACGTACTAAGTAGAGTTGGGAATTTCACACAAGAAGTCCAGAAATACCAGGTGAGCTTCCTTGTGTTCACTGGGTCGTTATGATTAGTTTAATTGGGCTTTGTTTGATTTTAGCCGCAGGGATTCTTTGTGCCAGCGCATTGCAGTGACTTTCTACTCTAAGGTTTCTGACAGGAACTGGGGCAAAAATGAACTCTTTGAAGTAGGATTCTTCTAAACATCATTTTTTCTTTTTTCAGAGGAGGTCAGAGCAAGGAAAACTTTCATGTAAATAGTTAACTGAAGTGATCATTCAGAAAGTATTTTTGACTCTTGTATGTTTATTTATTATTCTTTCCAAAATGTATGTTTTCCTTAACAGAAAAAAATTATGCATTGGGACAATAACTTTATATTATCAACTCAATAAAAAGTGAACATTAATTTGTGACCTTGAGTTGGCCTACTAAAATCTAAATAGAACTATTGACTTTTTTCCTTTATTTTTGATCTTGGCACTAACCTTAATCAAATGGATTTTAGTATTAGTGATTAAAAATCAAATCAACTGGGTGAAGAATCCAGGTATCTGGTTTATTATAAGGTTCAGTTGGAATTTCCTAAATGTATACCCTAACACATTTTACCTTGTTTTTTTAAAGAAAGCAATAGGTAGCAGGAAAAATTTGTGTTGTCTCCTACAGGACATAGGTCAGAATGTGTCTTTTCTCAGTAATCACAGTCATTACCTCATATTGGAAAAAGCATGTTCTTATTGGTTTACAAATTGCATAATATAAATTTAATGTTGGTTCTATTTTTGTTGTCATTGTATTGGAGTATAAGAATAGAATATTTTTAAATATTATAATAACAGAAATCCTTTCATGTGCAAGAGATTGGATGTGGATGTTTTCATATTTGCTTGTACTAATGTATGAATAAATCACTATACTATAGCTACTAAGTCTTCCTACATGTTTTAAAGCAATAGGGAGAAGTGATTGTGCTTCACTGACTGAAAGTTACCGGTACTTCTTTTAGTATTGCATTATGTTAAA
>JANHFO010000371.1:47669-51237 GCA_032468095.1 Pareas carinatus
GCTACTGCTATGTCAAAGCCGTTGGGATGCCACTGCTGATCACTTTAATTACAAGGACTAAGGAGGATAAAATTAAAAGTAGCACCATTGAAGCAGTGGAAGAAACTTGCCGAGATGCCGGTGAACTGTGAAATATAGAAATTGCATACAAATACATTTTTTAAGACGGAAACAAGGAATTACATTATTTATTCTTGAAGAGTTTGCCCTTAGTAAGAAAGTTTTCCTTACTAAGCATCAATGTAGTAGAAATACAGATTATTATAAAATATACTGGAAAGAGGAGTACTTTTTAATGTGCTACCTTTGTGAAATATGGCAAGTCATGGGTTTATTTAACTTAATATTTCTTGCTGAACTACTTTTATATTTCAATCAATGTGCCAATTAATTTCACTGAAGACAACATTAGGGCTATCAGATGTCAGAAGAGCACTAGATGGCAGCAAAGAATTCCCTATGTCTGTTTGCTGCCATCCAGTGTTCTTCTGGGTTTTTGCAACTCAAATTTGCAAGCTCTCAATATATGTAAACAACTCAGAGAGAGGAAAAATTCCATTGTCAGTGATACACTCTTTTTAAAATTGCAGGGCTTCTGTTCACGCATCATACTAGGTGATTTTCTTAAGGGTTGGAAATTAAAAACAGTTTTCTGTAATGGATTGGGGATAGCCTCCCAACTTTACACTGGACCATGTTGTATGACAGATCTCTTTTTTTCTTTTTTAATCAAATATTTTTAAAAATAATTTAAGGGGACTAGACAGGAACTTAGGGATAGAATGTAGAATAATAGAGTTGGAAGATACCTCCTAGTCCAACCGCTTGCTCAAGCAGGAGACCCTATACTATTTTAGAGGAATGATTGTCCAGTCTCTTTTTGGAAGCCTCCAGTGATGGAGCACTGACAACTTCTGAAGGCAAGTTGTTCTATTGCTTTCACCATTAGGAAATGTCTCCTTAGTTCTAGGTTGCTTCTGTCCTTGGTTAGTTTTCATCCATTGTTTATAGTCTTGCCTTTTGATGCTTTGGAAAATATTTTGACCCCCTCATCTTCCTAGGAGCCCCTCAAATATTGGAACACTGCTATCATGTTTCCCCTAGTCCTTCTTCTCATTAGACTAGACATAATCAATTCCTGTAACCATTCTTCGTATGTTTTAGTCTCCAGCCCGCTAAATCATTCCTGTTACTCTTCTCTGCACTCTTTTTGAAAGTTTCAACATCTTTTTTATATTGTGGTGACCAGAACAGGGTGCAGTATTCCAAGTGTGATTTTAGTACTTCACATGATCTTGAATCTTTTTCTCTATTTATGTAGCCAAGGATTGCATTGACTTTTTTGAATTTTGTCTGCTGCCGCATACTGTTGACTTATATTTAAGTGATTGTCCACTAGAACTCCAAGGTTCCTCTCACAATTACTGACATTAAGCCAAGGCTCACCTAACTTGTATTTATACATTTAGTTTTTCTTGCCTAAGTGTGAAACCTTACTTTATCTATGTTGAATTTTATTTTGTTAGATAAAGCCCAGTGTTCAAGTCTGTCAGGATCTTTTTGGATTTTGAGCTTGTCTTCTGGTGTGTTGGTTATTCCTACCAGCTTAGTGTCATCTGCAAATTTGAGTTCCCCTTCTATTCCCTCATGTAAATCGTTTTGTTAGGTGGATGCTTGTCCACCTAACATTTGGTAAAATGGAACCTGGATTGTGACATTATTGCACTGTATATTCTCCTGCCTCCTCACTGTCAGCCAAGTTGTAGGGATTATATAACACAATGTCCTCACTTCAGGTGTTACTGCTATACTAGATGCTATAGAAATATGGGAGGGAAGAGAATTAGAACCGTCTTGCTCTCAGCTCTGTAATGATTAGATCATATGTCTAGTTTAGCGTCTTTCAAACTTCATTTTATATTCACTTTGTAGAAACTAGCTGCTCTGAGGAGTCAGGATTAAAATTTATGAAATAAATAAACAAACTAATCTATTCCATATATTTAGGAAATTGTGATTCATAGGGCTACATTGCAAGGCATCTATTTATGTTGCCCAACCAGTGTAGTTGTAATCCACAGCTGGCTTTTCTTTCACTAAATTTTGAGAGCAAAATTTCTTTTCCAAGAGGACACTTCCCATGATCAGATAGACTTACAAATAAGAGAGGACATTTTCTTTGAGAAAAATTTGTTCTTATTTTCCGTCATACTTCTCTTTACAGTGGAATTTGCAAAACTCATAGGAACTAAGTTTCTGCTACATAATAATCCTTCTTTGTACATTTTGCTAACAGTTGAGGAATTTGAGTGATTTTTTTCAAATTATAATCTTATACTTGTGTTCAGGTTTTAATATTAAAAGATAACAATTACAGAGTTCAAAACAGGTTATGTATCTTGTTGTTGCAGTTAGTATTTATTTTCAATGTTAAAGAAAGGTTCTCTAAAATTAACAAATGTAGACACATTAGAAAACCTTAGCACAGATATGCCTTTTAAATTTCAGTGAATACTGCCAAATATTAGGAGTTGTGGTAGAGCATGTTGATTTAGTTTATTGTATTCTACTGGGATAAATACGGAAGATGGACCTATTACTGTCTGTGTCTTTGAGCTGAGAGCAGCAAGGCGGGGTGTGAAGGCGATAAAAGTAAATTTGCAATTCGGCTGGAGAGCTCCAAGGCCTAGGCAAAATTGTGTTTATGGCGCTAGGACATTAGTAGAAAAGTAAATTGAAGCAATCTGATAGGGAAGCAAAATTCTGTCAATCAGGCTCAAGATACTGTGCTGTGTCCATATACTTTGTTTACTGTAGGGTTTTATGAGTTGTAACCTGCCCATGCAAGCTGTTAATGAGGCTAAATCTTGCTGCTTGAGGATTGAATTACAGTACACCTCTGGGCTAATGGTTATAAACAGAAAGTCCCATTAGGGCTGCTTTCTGAGTCATTCATTTGCATTTTTCCTATTGTACCAAAAACAATGATGAGTAAAAAGCTACAAACAAACAATTTACATGGAAATGGATAAAATGTGCCTAATTAGTATTTTGTGCTTGTTTTATTAATGATTGTTTAAGCTAAATAGAACTCTGTTGCAGGATTCTTTACTAGCAATGCCAAGTGTGGCTAATTCAGTCTCTTACCATCTTGGGGGGGGGGGAGAAATCCTAGCACTCTTGTTGGGGTCTAAAGAAATTTATTAAAAGTATTTTAGGATGTAAGTTAATTGTAATTTTATTTACAACTTCAACTTTTGGGGGATAATGCCCACTGAAAACTCTAGCTATTTGATATGCTCATGGGAGATTTTCATAGAGCATCTTGCATTATGATATAATTATCTGATATTTAATTTCCAGTTTAAATTTGTCATTTTTATAGTACGAAGGTGCTGATCAGTTTTCCTGTCGCTTTACTGCACTGACTAAATTGTCTGTGTCTCATTTTCCTGCTCTTCTTTAGACCCACAACTCATCCTTTCCTGCAATCCTGCTTTTTTGCTTTTTATGTTATTACTAGCATATCTCTACAAACAGGTATTATGACTTCCTAGATAATTAAGAC
>JANHFO010000371.1:93732-119406 GCA_032468095.1 Pareas carinatus
TATGTCAAAGTGTGTCTATTGTTTTTATGTGGCTGTGCACCGCCCTGGGTCCCTTCGGGGAGAAGGGTGGTATAAAAGCATAAATAATAAATAAATAAATAAATAAATAAATAAATAAATAATAAATGAAGAGATGCTCTGAGGCCACAGCATTTCGTTCTGATCCTGAACTCTCAGAAACGATCCGGTTAGCCAAACTGAGCTGTAAACAATAGCATCACTTTGTCATTTGAAGGAAGATTTAAAAAAACATAAATAATATCTCAAATGGCTGGAAATTGTTTTGCCTATTTTAAACAATTCTATTTGAATTTTGAAGACAGTTTCTAAGGCTGCAAAAGAAGGAAGATTTCCATTTTCTAATTTGCACAAATAATGTTTTGTGGTCTTAAGACCAGATTAGTAAATGAGTAAAGGTAATGTCATAGGCATCTTAATTAAAAAAAAAAGTATTTGGGAATGAATAATAACTCTGAAACCTAGCTTTCAATCTCTCTTTCATCACAACGTAAATGTTCAGTCAAGTCATTAGAAAACTCCGCACCTCATTGTCAGCTCCCTTTCCATGTACTCAGCAGGAGCTAAATAGAATGAGGACTTTAGGTGTTTCATCCATCAAGAAAACATTAGTATTCATTGGCAATTAGAAAGATCAGCGTTTGCCACATCAATATGTTCTTTTCTTCATTTAGATTTTTTTCATGTAGAAAAAAATGAAAGACTGATTTGCAAATTGTCCAGAAGAATATGACCATAAAAACACACACATTTATACATAGTTATCTACAGACAAACACCCCAGAATGTTCAAACATTTCTTGCTTATGGACTCTCTCCCCTGCAGCATGATTCATGATTGTGTATGTGCCAACATAGCTGCATTGACTTCAAGTCTGGAAAGATTTATTTCCTTGAATTTTCTGTGAATGAGAACTGCACAATAACACCCTAGATAGTCCTTTGACAGTATACGTGAAAGCATAATCGTCCAGAAATAAATACCTGGTATCACAAAATACTGCTCACGCAAGTATTTTTTGAATGTGCGCATGTCCGCACGCGCGCACACCCCCACACCCACACAATGTTGTTGCGAAAACGTTCTTGTTTTGCAGATGATCATGTGACCGATAAATTGCTTTTGGTCTCAGCATCGTTTCTGAAATCATAGGATTGCAAAGGCTGAAGATCCTGAAGATAATATCGTTTCACTTCTTGTCAGAAATATCCTTTTGCTCAAAGGCCAAATTGCATAGGCTTCCCTTTGTCTTTAGGCCTATAGGGAAATCACAACAATGCATGGAAGGAGTCCAGAGTTCCAAAGGGGAAAAGGGATTTTTTTTATTTTATTTTCTGGGAAAAATGCTTCCTGAAGCCTTATATTGCTGATCCTTATTCTATAGAATGTGCATTTTTGAGTTTCTATAAGCACAGACTGTGAGAGGCGCTGAGTTATAAAAAGCATGGGTTTGATCCCTAGAATTTCTGAAGACTTTCTCATTGCCTTATGAATCATGTCACTGTTGTCATCCTCACCAGGCACGCATCTTTGAGAGAGATCTGACAACAGCTTTCTCCAGTGGATGAATGGCTACATTCAGTTTCACATAAAGGCAAAAAATAAAATAAAAAATCAGCCATTAAGTTGGGGGAAAATTGCTTTAGTAGAGTACTCTGGGGTCCCTCAAATGTGGCTCCATGCTGTCGAGCCTCTTCAGGCTGGGGTGTTTAAAAACAGATGAGAGAAAGGGAGCAGGAGAGTCAATTGGCCACAAATTCCCTGCTGAAGGAATTCAGTAGACCAGATGAATAGAAAAAGAAATCGGTGGGATTGTTGCTGCTTGTGATCATAGCTGACAGTGGCAAACTAGCATCAGCAGCTCCTATCATTCTTGTTCTTCTTTTCATTCCTTCCTGGTCTTTTGCTGGCTGGCGACCCCCGGGGCAGAGCCTTCTCTGTGGCAACACCCACCCTCCGGAATGATCTCCCCCCTGCTATACGAGTGATTGCTAACTTTCAAACCTTCCGCCGCGCTCTAAAGACCTATCTGTTCCAACAGGGTGGCTTGGGATAGCCGCGTCCTTGCACTCCTGCATTTAAATTAGACTATTTTAATATTATTTATTGGAAATCATTTTATTGCTCCCCTTTTAATTCAGGATTTCTTTAATATTTTTATATGTAGTTTTAGTGTTTATGTTGTGTTTTTACGTGCCTGTAAGCCGCCCTGAGTCCTTCGGGAGAAGGACGGGTATAAATAAAATTATTATTATTATTATTTTACTACAGTTCCTATCAAAGCCCTCGAAACTATTGCTTCTATATCCTGAGCAAAATATCAATATCTCTACCAAGAATCATACGGTATTGGTGGTAAGGGAACCACTGTCCTGTTCTAGTTTCGTACAGCTTTGCACCTAGTAATGAACCAAATTAAACTTGCCCTGAAGACACATCTATTCGCCCAAGCTGGACTGGCCTAGTCCGGCCCCAACTTCCTCCCGCTTTTTAGCTACTGTTTTATAATTCTAAATTGATCTTAATTTGGTTTTAAATTGGTATTATATTCGGTTTTTATCTAATACAGCCTTCTAATATTTTGTTTTAATACATTTTAATGTTTGTTATTGTGTTATTTTAATTTGCTGTACACCGCCCTGAGTCCGTGAGGAGAAAGGCGGTATAAAAATCTAATAAAATAAAATAATAATAATACCATGCAATTCCTTTCCCCCTTTTTGGGGAGAGCCCTTCCCTTTCTCTACTCCTTTGTTCCTTATTAGCTTTCTAGCATTTCTCTTCCTTATTAACTTCCATCTCTTATTCAGATCTAGATTTATTAGTTTTGTTTTTTTCCCCACATTTTATTTTTCATTCTCATTTCCCACATTTCTCTCTGTCTTGTTCTTTCCTTTCAAACTTCCATAATTTCTTCCATTTGTTTTACAATTATTTGATACAACTGGCTCACAGATTGTCCTTGTTCTTGTGCTGGCTCCATTTTACTCCAATTTTTCTTCCTTTTATATTTGTCCAATGTACACTTCAATGCTTAGACCCAACAATATATCTTTTTGAATTAATTTAAAAATTAGTCTTTTAAAGTTCATTTATAGTCCATCAATTTACATTCAATATTATAATTTTACACTCTTATTTCATCTTGCCTCCATTTTGTCCCACTTGAAACTTTGCTTTCGCTTATCCAATATTTTCCACAATGTTCAGGTCTTCCAGTTTATTTCTAATCCTTTAATTTAAATTCAATGTTCGTCCAATTTTAATCCAGCACCAATCTAATTTTATTTCCAATCCATAACCGTTGCAGCTCCAAATCTCAATAACCTGAATCAAAGGAGTAGTCTGAGATTCAATAAATTAGTACCTTTTAGTGCCTTTTTCTACTTTCTACTTTGTATATTTTTCTTTCTTATTTTATAGCCAGTTGTCCTCTTTTTTTAAAAAAAATCACCTTCTTTCTCACATCGTTTTTTCCCCAAAGTGTTGATTCGCCACTTTAACCATTTTTTACGGGCAAAAGCTTAGTTTCTGCTTTTAATTCACCCCTCCACGTTTACAATGTGAAAGTACTTTCCCCCCCTTTTTTTTTGGCTGGTGGACTCTTCTTTGCTTCCATTTTCCCCCCATGTTTTGATGTTATCTCACGGTGTTCCGGGTCACTTTTAGATGGCATCCTCAGACGCCGTTTCCTCCGCTGGAGAAAAGGAGCATAAAATGGGTTCCTATGAGCGGGACTGCCGACCCGTTTGCATCCCTGCTTGCGCTCCCTCTTTAGAAGCCTCTCTGGGGCGTCTTTGGACACTTGTGTGCCCCCGTAATGAATTTTTTGTTGACAATGGTGCTAGCAATACTCATTTGTTGGAACAAAATTTTGGATCCAATAGATTGTTGACTATGTTAGGACCCTTTTACTTTCTTTCTACTGTACATTTTCCCAGATTCTTAAAATTCTTTTACTCTGTTTAAAGTTTATATTTTTCTGCTGGACTATTCTCCTTTTGTAGGTGTGTGTGTCTGTTTGTGTTCAATGGATAATTGCTGGATTTGAAAAAGGATATGCTGAGTTCTTTTCACCTAAAGCTCCTTCCTTTTGCTCAAGATACCTTTTCAAGACTGTATTCAGTTATCTCAGACTCTGAAAGTTATATATAGGATCAGTGGTAGAACATTTCAGGCTTTTAGTGCAGTAGAAATTATAAAAGAGAAGCATTGAAAAAAAATGATTGTTTTATGAATAAGATTACTTTCAAATTGTATAGCCTATTCATGTGTTATAAAAGCCCCTACACAGCATTTGTATAAAATTAAGTTGTGTTTCACACTGTTGTTACTTATATGATGTCAGGTTCCTATAGTCAGTCACAAGTATGCACCATTGGGTGCACAGATATTTTCCTTCTGCAGACATCCTAATAGTGACTACAATAGAGGCTAATTTTTATTCAGAGTATTTATGTATTGAATGTTCTAGGTAAAGACTAGTGTACTCTACAGCTTGATTATTATTTTTTTGAGTGGTGTGGTGATTTATAGGTCAAGTTATGGAAGCTACACACGTCTTCTCTAGCACAAAACTCAATGTGACACCGCCAAATATTCTAAATAGTTGATGTTGTTGTACTTGTTATTGTTTCATCATTCAGTTGCCTCTAGTTCTTTGGAACCAGATAGACATCAACTGCTTCTATAATTTCGGATATGCTCTGGTTCAGATATTATCTACCGATTATTAGTATTAGTATAATACTAATAATAAACCTTATTAGATACATATTCCTGTAAATATGGGACTGTGTAATTGCTTGCAGTTTGCTTACCTGGGATAGTTGTTTTATAATCTAGCCCGGAGATCGCCAACCTGTGGTCCACAGTCCACTGGTGGTCCATGGGAAAATTTAGGTGGTCTGTGGGCTGGCAGTTTAGAAAATCTCTTCCTTCCTCCATCAGATGAAGTCAAGGAAGACTCTGCCTGGAGACCAATGATGATGCAGAAGGAAGAATTCTGCTTCTGGGCCCTATCAATTTCAAAGTCCGAGAAAACTCCGCCTTCCCCCCAATTCAGACCCACTGATTCCACCTCTGGGGCTGGCAGTGTCTGTGTCTTTCTCCTCTCTGAGAAATTTAGAGAGGTGGCCAAGAACCCCACCCAAATAATTCTGCGCTGCTCAATCAGGATCAGGGGGGAAGGGGAACTGAGGGAGAAGACTATTGGGGGGGAGTCTGAGTAGCTCCCCTAAATTGACTCCTCAAAACTATCTCTTTTATGATAGTTTCCCCCCCTCCCTCTTATTCTCATATTCTCATTCTGTGTGTCTGTCTGTCTATTTCTCATTCTTTCTCACTCTGTCGCTGTGTGTGTGTGTCTCTCTCTCTCATTCTCTCTGTCTCTGTCTCTATTTTTCTCTATTTTTTCTCTATTTTTCTTTATTTTTTCTCTGTCTCTATTTCTCTCTCTCTCTCTCTCTCTCTCTCTGTCTGTTTCTCTCTCTGTGTGTGTGTGTGTCTGTCTGTCTGTCTGTCTTTCAGTCTCTCATTCTGTGTGTGTCTCTGTGTCTGTGTGTGTGTGCCTCTCCCATTCTCTCTTTCTCTCTATGTGTGTGTGTGTCTGTCTCTGTCATTTTCTCTTTCATTCTCTCTCTCTGTCTCTGTCTCTCTCATTCTCTCTGTGTCTGTCTCTGTGTGAGTGTGTGTGTGTGTGTCCCTGTGTGTGTGTGTGTGTGTGCCTCATCTTTTTCTCATTCTCTCTCTCTCTTTTGCAGAAACAAATATCACACTAAAATGTGTAATACTTAAATAAGCTTTAATTATTTTGTAATAATTAAGCTAACTTATAATTTTGCTACAATTGAACAACCTTTAAAGATTTTGTTAGGATTAAATAAGCATTTATGATTTTGTTATAATTAAGTAAGCTTTTTTAATTTTGCTATATTAAATAGGTGCCTTTTATATTAATAAAATAGAAGTTCTCTGATCATTATTTTAGAAATGCATGCATCTTTTTTAAAAATTCATATTAGTGGTCCACAGGATTTAAAATTATGAATTTAGTGATCTCTGAGGTCTGAAAGATTGGTGACCACTACTAGCCAGTCTGCTGGGTATTAAATACTGCTATTGAACAAATTCCCTGTCTGGTGTTGTTGTTTTGCTTATAGTAGTCATTTAATCATATATATGAATCCCAGATCTTTGATAAACTCTTTATAATAGATGTTGAGCAGGATTTTTCTCCTGTTTCTGCCATTCCCATTGTGTATATACACACACACACATATAGATATAGATATAGATATAGATACACAGACACAGACAGCAAATTATGGTATATATCAAAACTAACTAGAATTATTTTAAAGAGATGTGGAACATGTTCTACCCTAAGTTTTGTAATGAAACAGAAACTGATTTTTTTAATCTTCAGGCTTGTTTCCTCTAATGTAGACCCAGATGATAGGCTGGGTTCCCTCCCATAAGATAAATGGAAGTAAATGCTAAAAAAGGTTTGGTTTGCTTTATTCCTATGGCCTTCTCCTGTTTCTTCAGAATATTCTCCCTCCTAAATTTAAATATTATTGCTACTCATCATAAGTCAAACCGCTCATCATCACCCTAGTTTGACTAAAGATTTAAGCTGACATACGTGAGCAGCATTGAATACATTTCTTGCTTAGAAACACAAACAGCTCGCAAGGCCCTAAGTATATTATCAGGCAAGTTCTTTCAGAAACGTATTGCTAAAGAAGCTTAACATTAATTATTGTAACTTCGGGAAGATTACATCCACACTAGCCTTGTAAGAAGCAGCATACACTTCTTGACCTCCAATGCTAGAGCTTTAAGACACAAGAATGGCATTTTACCAACTTTAATGGGATAACCAGTATAATCTTTCAGCGGTAAGGGAAGAAAAAATGTTTAGACTATAATACCCTTTGAGTTCGGTACAGACTGCGTATGTGTGCTGTATATGTTGCATCATAACTCATTCTTGCCCTTGACTGTGTTAGCTTTGCTTCTTTAAATAATTTTAGAGGAAAATGGTGCTCTTTTTTAACCATAGAATTTGCATATTGGCTCATTGCCATTGCAATTATTTTTGTGTGAATGATTTTCTGCGTGTGTATCTGGGTATGCATATGTTCGTGTGTTTAAGACAGTGTGCATGTTTTACTATAGGATATGCTCTTGAATTTTTTAATTCACTGCCAGCTATATTTGTGAGAATTCAACTATATTTTTCCAAAGAAACGAACTGAATTTGTGCACTGCCAAGTTGTAGACCTTACAAAATAAATAGGAGCAGGGCTTTATTTTAATTCAGAAGGGAGACTGTTCAACACAGAGAGAAGAATGTCCTGTGTGTGAACATGTTTTTTACTGGAATGGCTGCATTGCTTGGAAAACCCCGTAGTGCCTGGCTCTGTTGAAAGCATACTTGTTTACTCTGCTCAACAGCACAAATGAATAAAAGTTGGTGGTTTGCGAACAGCTCCTAATTAAGAATCAATTAGTATCTGAATGCATGTTTCATAGTTTCCATAAAATCCTACCCGTTAGTGAAAAAAATGGAGAAGAACTTGAAGCACATCTCTATTTACATAGTTCATTGCATGAGATGGTTGGATTATGATTAATTTTAATAGCTACATTAAAAAATACATCTAACATCATTCTTAATTAGAATAATCTCTAAAGCCCGTTAAATGTTTTCAGAAGACAAACAGTTTAATTAGCTAACCTACAAAGACTCCATTCTCCCCCTCTCTCATGTGCCATAGTCTTAGTCTTGGTATTAGCCTTTCAAGATGTCTGGAACAATCGGATGAAAAGGGGTTTGGGGAAGATTAGAAGGCGGGACGTTTGATGGTTGTCTGTTAATAATGAGATATGAACCATCTACAAAGTTTCACAAAATTTAAATAAAATTTACTTTGGTTTATCTGGTTAGCCTGAATTACAAGCTATCATATTCAGCGATAACATTATATAATGAATGTATTCATTGAATAGTTGATATGAAGAAAACAATCAATGCCAGGATATACTGGAAATGATGTACTAAATGATCAGTCTGAAAAGAAAAAAAATCCTTTCCCTTTCAGAAACCATGTCTTTTTTTGATTGATAACTTCTAGATTTTTTTCTTTTCCTTTTCTTTTTTAAAGAAAACATTTAATTCATTTCTAAATAAAATGCTACATTTTTTGGAATTGATATATTACAATCTAAAGAATTTTTTAAGCCACAATACAATTATTTTATTTATAAGTGTTGTAACTGCTATTTCTACTTATCTGTTGCTATGTGTGAATTCCTTTATTCTATTTGCATGGAGCAAATGTTTAATATTAATGTTGGTCACTGAAAATATACATTTTAAACATATGCAGGAACATTCCTTCCCAAAAAAATATTTTTTTAATTGTCATAGCTGCTGAAATAATTGGAAATGTCTTCATTTTTAAGTATTACCATTCTTTTCTTTTCCAGTAGATGTGCATATATAAAAGATATCTGTCTATTATAATCTTCCTTTTTAAAAAAATGTTTTACCAACCCTTCATTGTAAAGGTTAATTTTACAGTATTATTCATAAAATTATAAAAAATATAACACCTCAATAAATTTTTGAAAGGCATAAGAACTATAAAATCAGGCAATTAAAATCAGTCTGGACACTATTTGTACTTTTAACATTTCAGTTTAAAAATCATTTAGGTTTTATTTTAGGAATTTAGATCTCAGTCTGATCAATTTTCATTCTCAGTCATCTCTTTTTCTCTGTAAGAGAAGAGGTATACTTAAGACCTAGGCCTAAAATGCAGAAGTTCTAACTACTCCAAACTGGAATTGCGCCTTTGTATACAATTTCCACCTTTAATTTTTGTTCACTTTTATTTTGAAAATTGTCATCTATGACAGAACAATAGCTTCAATACTTGGCAATGAAATATGTCTGATAATAGAATTTCAGCAATGAATCTTACGGTATCTGTCTGAAATTGGAGAAGTTGTCATCAAAATCGCAAAATACATGGTTGGTCATATAGAACCAGGCAAGAAGAAACAGAAAAATATTAGGTAATGCAATATAATTTAATGAAGATGCATATTTCATTCTCATTTCATTCTTCTTTATGATGTCCTGGAGTGTAGGAATAGGTTGTTGAGCAGCATACATGATAGATAGGTAGGTAGGTAGGTAGGTAGGTAGGTAATATCTAGTTTTTTTACTTTGTTGCTGGAGAAAAAGCTGTTGTTTTTCTCCTATAATGGGAGAACAATTTACAGTAAATATTCTAGCAATGGTTATACTCATAGTTTTCTCTGAAGTATGGGTGTCAGAACATGTGGCACTTTTGTTCCTTTCCCAGTACTGCTTGTTGGCAATTCTTACTTGTTTTGGCTCAGTTTCATTGCTTCTTGTCAGTAAAGAGGTCTGGAATTGAAGATGAATGGACTTGTGCTCAGAAACAAGAAGCTTTCTACTGCTACCCTCATCACATGAATGGCTACCATGTTGGAAATATCCTGTAGCCATTCAGTATGCACTAATGATAGTACTTAAATCAATCTGTACTAACACAAAAATAAAAGGAAGACTATACAATTTAGTAAACTGCAATATTTTATATATATACTCAGGAAGAAAGTGAACAGAGCAGCAGAGAAATAAATTATTAGAAGGATATCATAAACACTCATCCTATGTGGAAAATTGCAACAGGTATCCAGATATCATGACTTTGGAGAGAAAGCACTTCACTCTTCTCATGCTAGAAAAAAGCACACAAGCTGATTAAATCCACCTATTATTTACCAGTGTCATTATTTACATCCTATTCTGCTATTGTATCATTATAATAGAGACCACTTTCCACCAGCATTACCTGGAAAGTATTAGGGACATACACATTTACATATACATTTTTTTCTTCAGAGCATCATTAAGATTGTGGGAATTGAATCTCTTGCTTACATCCTTTGCATAAATACATGGCAACTTAACAATTGATGTTCAAATAGCTTAATTGCAGGAGGGGGTGGTCATTTAATTGCCCCATTGAAATGTTAACAGAAACTGATATGGCATAGAATAGACTTTAATGGTTGTAGTGTAGCACTAATGTCTTCATTCACTTGCAAAATTGTTAATTAGCACACTTTGGTAGTTCATTTTCTTGAGTATCAATGTATTTAGTGCAGCAAGAAAAATCACTTGTGTATATGAGTTTTTTTGGGAAAGTAAGGTTTAACATATGTATCCTATATTCAAGAGCAAGATAATAAATAGTAAATAAAATTGGTTTAGCTTTTTTTAATTGCATAAGTTACAATGAGTTTCTAATAGATCCAAATATGCTGCTATCATTAAAAAATCACATTCTATAAATATTTTAATTAACAAGAACAATAAGAAGCAAATTCCAGTAGTTCCAAATTTCATATGTCATAAAAGAATATATGGTATACTAACCATTCTTAAAATCATTTGAAAAACTGCTACAGTTTTCTTTCTAAGAAAAAATATAAAATATTGACTTTGGGAAAACAAATTATTATAATTGCATTACAATTCTTTCTTGTTTCTAACAGATTGTATGGTAGTACTGAGATCTTGAAAGGTAACATCTTTATCCTTTAATTTTGTTTGATTTTACTACAGAATGAGATTATTTGATATATTTTTTATTTAAGTTCACTAAGATAGACTACAGTGCAATTGTTTTGTTAGTAAGTAGTATTGTAAATTTTACTGGCTTAAGCTAATGAACCAACATAATAAAGTATTAAAAACAGTCGGGTTTTTTAAGTTAAAAAAAATCCTGTGCTTCCCAAATGATCAAACATGCTATTTTGTGTATGTAGTAATATTCAGATTATCACACATCACCAAAAGAGCTATGATCTCAAGAAATATAAAATAATGGTTTGCTTTCTAATGTTCAGAATTTTACGTTCATTGGTTGAATCAATTCTGTATTTTCCATGAGACATTTTTGTTCTTAACTCCAAAGGTTCTTTTGAAGAGACCTGACGTTCAGTTTCATTTACTTGTATATATTTGAGAAAGTACTTATGTAGGATCACAAATATGTTCACAGGAGCTATCTCCAGTTGTGCAAGTTTAATCACAGTCCCAGAACATTTTCTTTGTGACTTTATGCAAATGTATTTACATAGGAATGGATCTTGGATCCTTTAAAGAAAGCAACAAAGTTGAAAACTGAAGCCAACAAATAAATGAAGGTTTCTCTAAATCCATTGGATAATAGAGGCAGTGTTAAGGCTAACCACAGTGTTGAACTAAACAGAGGGATTACTCCTGGGTTTTGCATCAGTTGTTTTCTGCTGGGTGGCCTCACTTGTCAAAAAAAAAAGTTTAACTGGGGGACATTCACATGGCACGTTGAGAAAAGAAGTATGCGTAATTCCATCAAAGCTCAGAAATCAGTCATTAATTTATTCTAACCTCCGATTGTTGGTCATTTGTGAAACATCTGGCCTCTGAGTCACTGAAATCTCAACTTAAATGCAATGTTGTCTCTTCCAGTAGGTACACTGGAAGCAGTGAACAATTTGTCCTTGGTAACATACATATCTGAGGTTGTCAAACATGAGTATGTATTTCCTAAGTTTAAACATTCTTCATCTTTAAAATTTTGAAAACATTCTAACAGTGTATTTACATTGTTCATATAATTTATTCTGAAAATCAAAGTGCTGTTCATTTCATATTAGGAAAAGTTCTGCAATTAAAAAAATATTTTTATGGTATGTTACAAGAGAGATATTCAGTTATATGATGAACTACAATTCCAAAATAATTTCAAATGAAGTTGATGTTAGAGATAGGAAATGCATGAAACCTTTCTGGAAAGACATACTTCATTGTCCATATGGCTAAATCAGTACAATTGTTTTAAAGCTAGATTTAGACACTTCTAACTGCTTTTTAATGTGATATGCCAGGTCCAGACAATTTTCCAAAACAAATTGCCAAAAAAAAAATGCCGAGGGAGTTTTTGCAACCTTAAGCCCTTCACAAAATTATGTTATGAAAAGTATAAGAAAACCACTACATGACGATTTGTTTCTGCTAGATTATATACCAGTAATTCAAATACCAAAATATTTGTATTGGAACTTCAGTCTCAAATATGGTAACAATAAATGTGTGTTATTTTAATGATAAGCTTTGTATACCATTAGAGGACCACAAACACAGTTCTAAACTTATATGCCATAATTTTGACTTGCCTGCATACAGAACCACCATACTGATTTATTACACAAAACTGAAAGGAAATTTGGAGAGATGGCAAATACACAATTTTGTAGTAATAACTTCCTATACTAAATCACCATGTATTTGTGCATATGTACCTAAGAAAGCATGCGTACATATTCATTACCCTATCCTTTTTCAGGATAAATAACATGCAAGAAGCAGACAATAAGTAGCAAATAGTAACCCAAAGAATTAAGGCATAGGCATAAGATAGAGGAAGAAAAGGAAATAGTTACAATTAACCTAGTTTATATTGACTCTGTTTATTATAATAAACATTATACTTTTCAACAGTTTCAAACCATCTTTGGCTCCATAGGCCACCTCCTACACCATCTTTAGTTTTTTAAAGCTCTCTTTTTAAGAAACTCATCATTTTCTGATACTCATGGCTTTGTCACTCTTCCTTTTCATCTTTTCACTCAATATATTTGTTATTTGATCCTCATATAGTCTCTGTATGTTCAATGTACTTTTTTCATACTGGCCATTCACTTTTATATTCTGTCTAAATTCTCTCCTCACTCTTTCATTCTTGACCCCATGTCTTCTTATTTTATCATCTTCTTTTCCCATTGTGCTCAACTGACTCTGTTATTTCTTATGACTTATGCAGTTTTTATTTCCTTATAACAAAGTGGTAGAAGCACACCCTTATATACTATATGGCTATTTTCACCGGTTTCACAAGCAGACTACTTACATCCTCCTACCTTTTTACCATTTCCACATTGCTTCATCCATTTCCCCATCTTTAAAAATTTTCTAACAAGAAATTGTTTGGATTGCTTTTTTTTTGTTCTGCTCTTTATAAATTGTAATAATTGCCTTTATCAAACAGAAATGCTTTGATCTTTAATTCAAATCTGTATTCTTCACTACATCACACAATCTGACGATTTGTTGCAAATAATTTGGTTGCTTAGCTAACAATATGACATACCAAACTATACATATCATCACATCCAAAACCAGTGGTGGCAAATCTATGGCACATTTGCCGCAGCAGGCATGCAGAGCCCTCTATGTCAACACATGAGCCAGCATCACCCCAGAGTTGAGCATCAGATAGCAGCGCACATAGGGGCCATGCACATGCTTGGAAAGTTGTAGCAGCACCAGGTGATTACTTCATGAGCTGCAACTCATTAGCTGTGATTCATCCGGGCACTCAATCTCTAAAAGGTTTGCCCTCACTGTCGTAAACCAATGCAGATCAAGGGAAGAGTTAGTTCCTGCTATTCTGTTTATTCTCACATGTGTTTTATTTTACTCATTTGCATTTAGCAGCCAACCTTCAACTCTCGATTCATAATTTCATAATTCAAGTCAGTACCTTGAGGAGTGAAAAACTAGTCTCTGTCATTATTTATGGAGTTATCTTTACAGCCGTTTTGCCCACAATTTTAATGTTTATCCTTCTGATTCAATCAAGGAGTTTTGTTTTGAACAATGCTCAGGACTGATAAAGCTTGTACATAATTAAAAAGAAGTTGGTGCAGTGAGTTGAAATCTCAGAAGCAAAACCATACCTCTGCTCATACAATAGGGCTTTTCTTGCTTCTCTCCAGTTCTTACAGTCTCTGAGTTCCCCTCTGTGCCTTTTCCAAAGTTTTTTTTTTGGGGGGGGGATTCTCTTGAGCAATGGGATGAGACATTGGTGGGGAAAGGTTGTAGCAACACAAAATTTAGAATAATTTGGCAAAACATTCCCTGTGCAATGTCTTTCTACTGGAACACTTTTGCATCCAAGCCGGTGATAGAAGAAAATACAAGAGTTGAACTAGTGAATTCAATACACAAAAACAAAAATATGATAAAAAAAATTAACACTTCTTCAAATAGTCAAAGCCTACATGCTTTAATGGAAAATTGAAATACAGGATGACATTTTTAAATTTTTCATTAAATAAGCATTTGACATGATTCCATGAAATGCTTTATTCTTATAATAATTTTAAAAATTTTCTCCCAAATGAGTTCCTTGTACTGAAAAAAAACAACCTTGGTGTTCACCACCACCCTACAATTGCTGTTTTGACTTTGTTCTTTTGTTATATTGTACATAAGTCAATGTTGATAAATTGCCAGCAGAGGAAAATAGTTTAACAATTATATTTGGAAATGATATTCTTTTAAGGCATATCTGCATCACGTAATAGTCCTTAGAATGATTCTATAGCTATTTTTATCTTTGTATATTAAATGAAAAAGCACAACTTGAAAGCCTGTTATTTCTTTCAAAAATGCTTTCAAGTATTTTGGTGCTGCTTTTAATGTTGTGGGTCAGAATCGCTCTAATTTTGTAACTTATATTTTAAATATATATAGAAGGATATGAATAATGCAAAGAAAATCCATAAAATAATAATATAAAGTTAAATATAAGAAAAGGAAGGTAGAGAGTATTTCCCAGAATCACATTTCAATTTTTCTAACCCATCATTTCAGAAACATTGATGACAAAAATACTATGAAGATAGTGAAGATGAGAGAAAAATAACTTTAAACAGCTTGTGAAATGTAACGTTTGAAATTGTGCTTTGAGAATTTGCAGATTATGACTTGCATAGTGACTCTTTCCAGCTCCCTGGAAAATGAGCTGTTGACATTCCTTTGGGTCATCATCATCTAAGATAAGAGGGCAGCTACAAGGATTTAGCAGATAAATTCATCCAAAAAGACTTTATCCATTTCACTACAACTTGGAAAACATTCGTGTTGAATAGCATCAATAATATAAACTCAAGAGCTGTTCAAAGTGTGTCATATATTTTTTTAAAAAATCAAATGATCAGAGTAGCAGCTTCTTTAAAATTTTAAGATGTAATTCATTATTTACTTATTTCTTTTGCTTAAACCAATCTTTCTTCAAAATGTCTCTGAAACAGAATTGAGATCTTTTGCCATGAAGAATTTATCCTGTATCTTAAATTCTAACAAATTGGGTTCCTAATTTATTGTAAGCAGAAGAATTGATTTTTATTTTTATTTTCTGATTAAAGGGAAAGAACAATATATTTGAAGTTTACTTTGGGGTGTTTTTAAAAAGACAACCTTTTAATACATTGAAGTAGATTTTTTCCCTGATGTCTGTTTAGATGGGAACTGACAAGACAAGAAATACATATCACTAGAGGCAATTATTTTATAAATAAAGAGAAAAAAAACTTTTTGACTTGAACTAGAGTGATACTATATTGACTGAATATGCTGCAGAGGTTCCCACAATGCACTGTGAAAACCTAGGCTAACAAACACCCTGCTGTGTTGAATCCCCCCTCCCCAAAAGACAAAAGGACAATGAAACAGAAAGCTTACCACCGGTAGCTTTCCAAAGGACAAACTAGGCAAACTATACATCTCCACCACTCCAATTTTGTCAGAATGCTAATGAGCTTGCTCTGATCTTTACTCGGCTTCCCGTGTTTTCTACATCTTCAAGGACCACATGGCGCTAGCAAAATAAAGACAACTAAATGAGAATTTCGAATGCTTTTTGTGTAAGGACCTGGTGCCTTTCAGCTGATGTGCTCGTTGAATATTCTCAACTTGAAAGAGTACAACAGGGGGTTGGGTATGAACTTTTTAGCGAGGGGAAATTTGTACAAAAGTAAATTAGTGTAGAGTAGAAAATATGAGAGAAATTTCTGATTAATTTCCACTCCATAATATCAATGACACCTTCAGCCCCACTCATACTCTTCTAACAAGAGATACTGATAAAAGATGAATGATTCTGTGCTGCTCCTGGTGAATGTTTAGTGGTTTTTTAATAGCAGTCTTCTACATAAAAGGCATCAGGAAGTACTCTGCTTTAGCAGTTGAGATCACTAGTTAATAGGATGATGTCTTTTAGCTTTTGTCACAAGATTATGAGAAAGGATGGGTTTCTGGTCTGCTCATGGCAGAGTTTGGAGTGCTTCTTGAGTACAAATACTAAAATACAGGTTTCTCACCATTATTTGTCATATAGAGCAAAAGCCTTTTAGTGCAACACCTTTTCATTTTTATTTTAACCAGTTTTTTTTCTCACTGATCTCTTATTTTCCCCTCTAACTACTCTAGTCACAAAATGTCCTCCTTTGGACTACATGCACAATGATGTACATATAGGTTAGGTTCACAATCAAAAACAAATGTTTGAATTATGTATTGTTTGTTCAAAAGAAATTATGCAATCTAAATCCAACCTTTTTAAAGATTAGAGAGAGAGAGGAGGAGAGAGATGATGGATTTCAGAAACTAATCACAGAACTATAAGTCTTATTAGACTGTAGAATAGTATATGACAACCTCTTTTTATTAGTCGAAATATATATGTTTAAAAGGACTCAGTTTCACAGCAAAAACTGTATTGCGTGACAGTTGAGCGTTTCTGCCAGTTTCTGAATTTGAGAACATTTTTATTCTGTAAGCAGTTTGATTCATTTTATTAATAAATCTCTAACTGTACAATAAACATTTAGCTAAGTTATAAAGTTGCACAAGCAACTAAGGCCTACTTCCTTTACCAAAACCAAAATTGTGTTTTATATATATGACCTAAAGTGATTGCAATAGAAAGATCACCTCTGCTCCAGTATCTCCTATATGTCACGCACGATTATAAATCAGTTTTATGTGCATAGACCTAATCTATCCATAGCTGTCTTACTCTCTGAAATTCATCAAAAACAGGTATTGGGTAGAGGTTACAGGCAAAGGTAATGGAAAGAGTACCGAGGTATGAATTCTTAATAAGCACTATCTACCTTGGAGCTCTCCTCTTCCTGGGTACTGAAAAGTGAAATCCTAGATCTCTTCAAAAGAAAAGGTATTGTTGTGGAGCAAATAGTAGGAGGAACAAGTATTAAGATTGTTAGCTGCCTTGACTTTCATATAAAGAAATAGAAGAAAAGTCTAAATAAATAAAATAGACATATACTTGTTTGTCAATATATTTGTTGCTTTCTAAAAAAAACTTGTGCTATAATTTTTATTTTGGTCTTGGTTGGTTTTTTTTTAACTTTATTACAGTTCACAATTTGATTTGAGTAATAGGAAGTGGCAAGAATTCAGCTTAACAGAGGAGGAGTTCAAGGAATCAGTGTCATAAGGTTTGGGTACTCTTCACAGATGTATTGTGATTCTTGGGAATAATTTTTTTTTACTAAATAATCTTTTTTCAGATGATAGAATTAGTGACTCAGACTGATTTACTTTGGATTCTTCTACTGAATAGGATATAGAACATTCAAAATAATATTTTATTTTAGAATAAAGTCTGATTTCCAGCAATCCAACAGGGGAAAAAACAGAATTATTTTCTTGAAAGAAATAAAGATACATAAATCTTGATGACTCAATACTTGCACTTTTAGAATTCTATTCAATTTTTTGCTAAAACAAAGAATGTTCTTGGTAATCACTTGTGATGGGCAGATATAGATAATTGTTTAGCAGATAAGCGAGGAATACCGAGATGTTCTGAAACTGCAGTTTTTTGAACAACTTTATCATCTTTCCCATGCTCAAGGAACATCATTATCCCAATTAAGAAATTATCATTTAAATTAATAATACAACTGAATCAATGTATTTAATGATTATCAAGTATGGCAGTAAGTCCAAATGCTGAGACAGACCAAGCGTGTTTAAAGATAAAGATCTTCTCAAGTTCAGCTCAATTTCTGGTGACTATATGAACACATCCATATAGCTTTCTTATCAGCAATTTGGAAATGTCTGAATTAAATCAACTGTCTCCTTTTGAGATTTTGTTTTCAAATTCTTAGCCTAATTCATAGCCATAGATTTTTTTGTGATCTTCCAACTGAACACTAATCCTTTAAAATCCACGTCTGCTTAATGAGAAGGATTTCCAATGAGTATACTCGAAATCACAAAAATTTATAGTGAGTGTTTTATTTCATCCATCTGTCCATATTTACAGTATATAAAGAGATATCTTAATTTGAAATCATCCATGAATTACAGCTGCATTATCATTTTATACAATTCCATCAAACATTCCTTAATTTAATTTTACTTTCAAATAACCAATTTAGTGACATATAGCTCTATAGAGTTACTCATATAAATCAGTAATAGAAGGTATCCCCTATATTCATAAAGTCAACAGGTCAAATAATTCTTGCTCATTATTTGGTGAGGCTTAATTTGCAGAGAAAAATTCATCCTATAATGAATTGGCCCTATAACTTGTCTTCATTAGTTAATTAATTGAGATTTAAAAATCTGTTGCACTGAGTCATAAACTGTCTAAGCATAATACTACATTCTCTTTCAAATTGCCTTTATTTAAATGAATGAACAAACAAACAAATAAGGACACCCGTCTGACTCCCATAAACTCTGGGAGGTTCACAAAGTAAAATTTTGCTTTTTTATTTGAATTATTCTAAGGGAGTTAATTTGTGATGCTATTACTTATCATTATGGTCATTATTGGATAATGTCAGGATGTTTCATCAGTCAATCATAGAAACGAATAGATACAAATCAGTAATTTGAGGGGTTAGTGTTTCTGTACTATACATCTTTAATGTTCAACAATGATGAAATTCTTAATCTTTTTCTGGAAGGTAGCAAGACTTACCTAGCATATTTGACATAGTAGTTCATTTTTAACACTGTCCTCCTTGATTGCTGAGAGCCAGTTTGGTATAGTGGTTAAGGGGTAGACCAGAAACCAAGAGACTGTGAGTTCTAGTCCCGCCTTAAGCACAAAGCCAACTAACTGATGTTGAGATAGTAACTTCTCTCATTTCTAAGAAGGAAGAATTGGGAAGTCAGCTCTGAAAATTGCTATCAAGAACACTGCTGGGGCAGTTATCAGGAGTCAAACCAACTTGAAGGCACACATTTTTTTCCTCCAGCATCACTGGGTTGTTAGTAAACAACAAAGAGCTAATCAATGCACAGTAGCAACAACCCAACTTTACACCTGCCAGTAGTCTTATTGTGCAACCGCTCCATACAACCTCTCTTGATATGCCCTGGTGGCTCTAGGATTTTATTGACCAAACCATAACATTTTGTAAATGTTTCATTCATTCTTCTGAAATCACAAATATTTTTGTACATATAAAGCATACTTACTACTGATCTTCAATGGTCTCCCGTCTTTGGGCTTTTGCATGCTTTGATGTACCTGGATCACCGTGTAGAATAGATCAGGCTGAAGTGTCTATTCCATGCTTAACATTTTTAATAATTCTTATTTAATTCTGAGATTTGCTTTAAAACTGATGAAATCATTCCGACTCTTGTGTGTTGAAAGCTCAAGAATAAGAATAAAAAGCTCAAGAGCAGCCTGCATTATAGCTATTTCCTTGTTCTTTAGGTCTTTAATCCACCTGCAGTCATTCTTGCCCTTTCAAATTTCCTTGGATTTTGCTGTCCTAGCCCCTACAAGTAATTTCAATATTCTTTCAAAATGTGACAAGAAGAAAAAAACTGACAAAACTATTGTTATCTCCCTCTATTTTTTCATAGTTTATCCAGCATGCTTTTTTAGATGTATGACTATTTGAAGCCACACCTAATTCAAATGAAGCTATAAAAATAGGTGACTATGATAGAAGCATGTCTGGATTTCATTTATATCAATTAGACAGCCAAAATTTTGGTCCAACTTTATGTTTGCTGTTCCATTCAACCAATTATGTAAACATCTCTAATACTGTAAATCATTAAAAAGCAAAAAAACACAGAATAAATTATTATGTGTGCTTAGGTAAATGACACTTATTTCACTTCTGTTTTTATGTCTTCTGAAATTAGAAAGATTTTTTGTTGAAATTATTATATTATTAGGAAAGAATTTTAAAAGTTGCCTTATGAGTTCCTATATATTTAACTTGCTAATTTAAGTTTTTTTTAATATATATATAGATAGATATAGTGTAAATTCCTTATTATTTTAAACCAGTCACTTAGATTGGTTTGTCCCAACTCTGAAAATTTGTGCAAATAATTCTAGCCTATTCTAGATATAGCATAAATTAGATTTTATAAAGATATGATGTAGTTCCTACATTAATAAGACAAAAATATGTGCTTTGGAATGTGTAAGAGTACATACAAAGACATTTTTTTCAACTCATTAAAGCTGCTGCATCTTTTTTCATTTCATTGAAGTATTGTTGAAGCTATTCCTGGTTAACACTACATAAAGTGTAAATGGCCATTTCATTTTGCTGGAATGCTACATAATTTGGCTTTCAAAATCCTTCCCAATAACTCACTATGCTAGAAAGAAGTTCTAGAGTAATCCTATAATGGACAAGGTTGAGTGAAAAGTGGTAAAATTCCAGCTTTGCACAATAATCGAATGATAATGCTGCTGTGACAGTCTAAAGTCAGGCAGAAAAACCCAGCCATGATGTGTTTCTTCCCAAAATACATTCATCAGATGTATGTCTTATAATTATATAATTTATATTCTTCTACAAATACCTGATATTTTATTAGTACTAATTTTATGTTCTTTAGAAAGATACTACAATATTATTTTCCCCTATGAAAAAGTTGGCTTTTATGCTATGCTGTCATAGTAAATTTTACACTAATCACGTAATATGGACTTCTTTTTACTACCTTTTTTTATTGAAAATAAGTAAATAATGACTTAAGAAAAGCTCATATTTGCTATTCTTTCTAACCTCCATTTATTATTCTGCAAACCTTACTGGTAATTTTGTCTTATTTTGCCCAGTCGCCTTTGGTGAGATAGCTGGCTATACAAATTTTATTAATAAATAAATGAATTATTCCCTAACTTTAGTATAAAGTTATTTCAATTCAGACAGTTTCTAACTTCAAACCAGTAGAAAATAGAGAAGAATCTTAAGCTTTTAGTAGGTCATGTTCTCATCATACACTAAATAATAGTTTAAAGATAAGCATATTTTCAATTGTTCCAGAGTAGTGTTAAATTCAAATTTTGCAAATCAGGCACTTGATTTTCTGAAATGTAATTTAAAAATATCTAATTTTCTGCAAATAATGAATTTATTACAATTTACTACATATAAAATTTATTAAAATGATGCGGCTGTTAGATGAACACTAAACATCTCACAAATACTATGGATACCTACAAATTGTGTGATTCATTCATTCTCCTTGCAAGCATTCACGGATGGGTCATTTATTATACACATATTCATTGCACCCTTTATTTATTTTTCAGTTTGAGAATTTGTTTCTGAGGTAATAAATATACACAATGATATCATCAAATAAGCAAAGCATCTAATACCATTTGGTTTCTATGCCATTCATAGAACAAATTATATGAAGAGAACATAATTTTCCCACATTTTTTTCCATCCCCATTGGCCATTCCTGAGCATGAGGAAGGCATTGAAGCATCTGGAATATGGCTCAGAAGAGTAGATATGAAAGGAGGGACCAACAATTCCACTATATGAATAGAAGGGTTTTCTGTTTGCATACAATCCTCTTGTTATCAAAACTTGTGTCCTGAGAAGCTTCTTAACATTATATATACAAGGTTCAAAGCAAGCAAAATATTAAGTGATCACAACTCTAAGCCTCATATCAAGTGATTTCTCTAAATCTGTATTTTTCTTATAATGGCATTCCAAGAGGAAAGAGTTGGAAACTGATAGACAACTTTTTTATCTTTGGAAAGATTGTAAATCACTTAGGAAAATAGTTACATACATTTCAATTTAAAAGATTTAAAATATATGTTATTCTCATTCCCCAGCTTGTCTTGACAGATTTATGATCATATAATGTGTAGAGAAATTACTGTGCTCATTTATTTATGCAGCAAACTAATCCTGTCTCTACATGTTGCTGCTTTTCTCTAACTAGCTACTCAAAGGAATATTTGTAATTTGCTGCAACACTTCCTTCCACCTCTGGATCGGCAATCTAGTCAATCTAGGTCAATCTATACTTAGTTTAACTTTAGCAGACTTAAGCTAGACTGTTCTTTTCTGTGATTATGTTACATTCATCATTATTTCCTTCCTTCCTTGTATTTCTAAAGGGAAATAATGGCATATAGGTACACACAATTACTTGATATAGCACAGCATTTTTAAATGCTTATTTTCTGTTTCTGATTAAATAACAGATTACTGGTTCTTAAAATAATTAATTGACATGATTTTTAAAGCACTGTTCTCATGAATCAGCAAAAGAAGTGATGTGTATATTCACTCCTGTTTTCATCAGAGGTTGCAGTACAAATATCCTCAAAAGACTTCAGTGAACTAAAGCCTTTTTAATCAATGAATAAAAACAATAGTTTTCATCATGAAATTAACCAAAAGGAGTAAAGCAGTTTGAAAGAATGTTAACTCCCACATTCTGGGTTGCTGAACAGCATTATAGAATTAATTTTGGTGCAACCTTTATTGAACATGAATTTAGTAAGGAACAAAGCTTTCCAAATAATTTAGAATTCTCTGGAAAGTACTGTTAAGTGAAGCATTACCTTATCGCTATGTTGGAACTGTGATTTTCAGGATGAAATAAATGTATAATGCGTAACTAATTAAGAAGTGTATAATTAAGACAGTAAACTGTTTCTAAAGAAATTAAAATGCAAATTTTCAGATCAGATAACTGTACAGTAATAAAAAAGTTAACAGTCAGGAAATGCTCTCAATAAGAAAAGCATAAATCAAGACGAAAAAATTTGCACAGCACTTCATGAAAATCTTGCAGTAAAGTAACCATAGTTCAAATGAAAGAAAAATATATAATAATGGAAATATTATTACTTAAGTCTCATATTTCATCTGAGGATACCTGGCTGCTAAATTATACTATAAAGTTGATAATCTGATTTCCTATTTATGTTGAAATTCCCATCAAAATATTTTTTTTTGGGGGGGGGGATCAGGTATTTCAAATGCAATTGTTTTTAGTAAAACGGATTTCAGGGACTTTTTCCAAAATGGACTATGTGACCATTTGATGAAACAGCTCAAGTGTAATTATGATTATAAGAGAGAAAGTGCTTAAGATAGTTAACCAGGTGAGGTTAGGCAAGATAAGATAAATTCCAACCCTTTTCAGGACACTGGCAATCTTCATTTTACGCTACAGTGTAAAGCGCTTTTTAAAAAAAGATTAAGTATTGTAGCAGAAGCCGAAACTACCTTTTCCCCCTAACTGTGCCAGAATACAACCTCTTTTTCTTTTTGTACTAACAAGACTGCTTTACCACTACAGCCCACTCTAAGTAATTAAATCAATTCTTTGTACTTACCATATTCTCCTCTAGTGACGGTACTAGATCTGATTATATGCTTCATGCATATTCAGAGAACGGCACTGACAGCTCTTTAATGAGCTCTTACTTAATCAGTATGAACAATGTTCATCTTGTTCTTTTTTTTCCTCCTCATACATTAGAGCAAGGAACATTTAGGAGGGAATAAATGAAACATCCAGCATTCATTTGAAAAATATATTGTACTTTGAAAAGTGTCTAAGCTGGGGAAGTTGCATTCTGCCCTTTAAAAGTCTGATGGACAAATTGGATTACTAGTATTGGATTAAATAACAAATGGTTAGAGGAGAAATGAGAGAGCTCGCTGTGATCACAGGCTTTTAATATTTTTTTCCTATTTATAGAGCTGAAGGGGTCTTTAACCAGTTATTAAAGTCAGGATTAATTTGTAATGGTCCAACTTGCTAGTTTAAAAGGAGGGGAGGTGTACTGTTTTTAAAAAAAACAAAATTGTAATATAGATACCATACTGCAAAAACTACAAGGAATTAATATATTTTATATTTAAAGTCTGTTTTATACATTGTAATATTTCATTTCATTTAACAATAATGAATTTGCAATCAAATGCCAAATCAATTGCAATATGTTTTACTCATAATCTCAATGCTAAATGTAATGGTGATTCTTCAAAAGCAACATAGACAACATCCTTATTTATATCTGTTTTACAGAATGATCTAAAATAGAAACAAACAAAAAATTTGATTGAGTTCTATGTAAGTTCACAGTAATAAATTCCAAACAATTTTTGCTGGAAAAGCCTTTATTTATTGAGAAGCTGTAAAAGAAGCTGCAAAGCATAGGCTTAAATTATATCTTTGTTATGTAGATCTATTTTGCTAAGTTCTGTGGCTATGTTCAGTGTATAATCTCCTTAAATTTGAGTTTTAAAATATCTTTAACCATGCAGAACTGCAGTATTTTGGGGGAAAGAATTGAAACCCATGGCCAATAAAACCTTAACTGCTCTTAATATTGCATGCATGTGTCATTTCAGTGATCAAAAAGACCTTCATCAGAGCCACAATTGGCCTTTTTCCAAATGCCAAGGTTTTTCTCAGCTTTTTCTTTTTATTCTTTCTTCTTTTGTTGTTACCCAAAAGGATTTGTGCCTCTTACAACCTGTATCACATGACTAGTGTCAGGGCATCATATGGTCTAAGGCCAACACAAAAAACAGTGAATCTGAAAAGCAACTGAAAATGTTATAAAAAGACACAAGGGTTTCTTTAAAATGTTTGTATTTCATGCCACGTAAACACTGGAGTTTATCTGCAGCTCTAGCTCTACGCTGCCTTAGCTCTTGACATTAAATGTTTGCCCTTTCCTAATGTAATGGCTTTTAGAATTACACAATGTTACCTGAAGGAGAAACAGTCCCAATTTGCACTCCTGATCCAAGATGTAGGATATTTGTTAAACATCTGTATCTGTAAAAAATAAATGTCTGGATATCTGTAAAAAAATAACAATAAAAATCTCAGGGCAATTGTTGGATAACACTCAAGCATTGTTTTACAAATTCTGCTTCTGTGATTTGAATAATTCAATATGTGCATCCATATAAGCTTCTGAAGATCTAGCAGTGATCCTGAGAACACCATTCCAGGGACTGGAGAGTATCCTGTATTACAATGCAGCAGACAGTGCTCCATTTTCTGTGACATTGTATGAGATTGCCAACCAGCCTGCCTTTAGCTCCACTTCACCAAGCATGGAGACACTGTATTCCCCTGACCTTTTTTCTGCTACGTTTTATTCATTCCATATATAGGCATGGAAAAAGAGTAAGATCCCAGTCAAGGGAAAGGATGTTGGCAAGCAACATGTTGGCTATTTTTGAAAAAACAAATATCTTTTTCTCTTGCCTGAATACAGAAACTCCTATAAACAAGCTAGAAGTTCTTTCTTTATTTTATTTTTATTTTTCAAATTTTTATACCACCCTTCTCCCGAAGGACTCAGGGCGGTGTACAGCCATAATAAAAAACACAAACAACAATGACAATTCTAAAAACCCAATTTAAAAAACATTAAATCCCTTGGCTGGCTAAAAACTAAAATTCCAAT
>JANHFO010000371.1:127298-141140 GCA_032468095.1 Pareas carinatus
TCATCGAGATAGGCCCTTGATAAAAACCAGGGCCAAGTCTGCGAGGGGGGGGTCTCCCGCAGGGCCCGGAGAGAAGTGCTCGTGTACCGCATAAAGTGCAATACATACACATAGGGGTCATCACACGGGGTATTAGGGTAAAAGGAAAAAGCAACAAGACCGGGGTAGGTTGAGCAATCACATAAAACACAGTCAGGAAAGGAAGATGGTCTGCCTGCAGTTGTGGTCTCCATAACGAGCTGTAGACATCGTCAGAATGGTTGTCCCTGGCGGCTCGAGGCCCCCCGATGTAAAGAGGGGGGGGAAACGGCGACTCCGACGGCCTAAAGGCCCTCCCGCCAGCCCAAACACGTCCAAACGCCGCCGAAAACACTGTCCTGGGCGGCGCGGAGCCCCCCCGATGGAAGGGGGGGGGAAGCGACGACTCCGAAGGCCAGAAGACCCTCCCACTGGTTCGACAACGTCCATGCCGCCAAAAATGCCGTCCTGGGCGGCACGTAGCCCCCCCCGATGGAAGGGGGGGGGAAGTGACGGCTCCGAAGGCCTGAGGCCCTCCCACCGATCGGAAATAACCACATGCCGCCATAGATGTTGTCCCGGGCGGTACGGAGCCCCCCCCCCAAAGAAGGGGAGGGATGTGATGACTCCGAAGGCCAGAAGGCCCTCCCGCCAATCTAGGAACGGTCCACACACCCCCGTAGCCACCGTCCAGGGCGGCGTGGGGGCCCCCCCGATGAAAAAAGGGGGGGGACGACGACTCCAGAGGCCCGAAGGCCCCCCCGCCGAACCAGAACAACCCCGCGCCGACGCCGACGCAGTCCAGGGCGGCGCGGAGGCCCCCCCGATGGAAGGGGGGGGGTGACGATTCAAGGCCCGAAGGCCTTTCCGACGAAGCCGGAACCACCCGCGCCGCCGCCGATGCTGTCCCGGGCGGGGCGGAGGCCCCCCCGATGGAAGGGGGGGGACGACGACCCAAGGCCCGAAGGCCTCTCTGACGGACCGGAACCACCCGCGCCGCCGCCGATGCTGTCCCGGGCGGCGCGGAGGCCCCCCCGATGGAAGGGGGGGCGACGATTCAAGGCCTGAAGGCCTTTCCGATGAAGCCAGAGCCACCCGCGCCGCCGCCGATGCTGTCCCGGGCGGCGCGGAGGCCCCCCCGATGGAAGGGGGGGGGAAGCGACGATCCAAGGCCCGAAAGCCCTCCCGCCGATCCCGAGAAGGCCGAAAGGCACCGCAGACTGCAGCCCCTGCACCGGACTTGGTAAGTCCAATTTCAGATGTTAAATTATGGCAGGCGGGCCCCAAAAGATAGAATTACCGGACCCTGACATCTCCCCCACCAAACTATGGCAGTAGCTGGCAAAAAAGCCAGCCCTGCACCCCCGGACAAGGCAAATTCCTTACCCCATACCTCGGAGAGAGCCCTATGTGCTTCTCTCTTCCGCGGCCATCTTTTCATGTTATTTTAGCTTTTTGTTAAAGATATTTAGCTGGGAGCAGTGAAATGCAAAGCACTGACTCTTAAGTTGCATGCTACATGGAACACAGGGCCTTCTGGAGCAAAGAAAGATTGTGGCCTATGTAGTAGAAGTCAAAGCTTGCCTCAGAATATTCAAAAATAAAATTTTAAAATATTTACAAACTGAGAAAGGTAAGAGACTTCAAGAAATATAAATGAGGCATTTTCAAGATGCTGTAGAGCAGTAGCATTGTAGAAAATACTGTAGACCGAACCTTCCAATGAATGTTGCAACTTGCTCTAAGAAACATTTGGAAACACTGATCCTACCTGAACAAGGTTCTTGCATATCATTTCTTTAGGGTAGCTTAATCCAAGAGAAAAAGTCAGCTAAGAGTCCTAAAAAATCAATCCAAATTAAAGGTTCTTTTAAGCATTTAATGATTTAGTAATTAACATATTGATGAACTTCTACAATTTGCCTAGGGAAAAGGAACATGACTTAGAAAGGCGGTACGAACTACTGAACAGGGAACTACGAGCCATGCTTGCCATTGACGGTAAGGAATACTTTAAAAGATACAGTTCTGTTTGTGAAAATTCAGGATAATTCATGATAATTTGGATGGCATTTATTTTGATACATAGCGCTATTTTTGCTTCAGTACAAAATAGAGAAAAAGTACATTTCATTATTTTTATAAGGTAAAATGTCATCTATCTTCAGTAGAAATATGCTTGTGTTAAATTAATACTTCATTGGGCAAAAGAATTAGAACCATCTTTTGAATATATTTTCTTCATTCTCTATAACTTTCTAAAAGGCTAGTCCCCTGATCCAAATGGAAACTTATGAATAAAGGGATATATTGTACAATTACCTGCTCTTCCTGATACTATAAATTATTGTAGAGTAATCCAGAGGGTGATTTATAATAAAAATAAACATCCAGATAGATTAAACTAGTTTTACTTTATTAGTTATTTAAATACAGCTCAGTTGTTTTTTTAATAAAGCTGTCATTATTTGTATCTTTCAGCCTCAAATTCTGTCTTTACAGTTCAAAGATGTTTACTTAAAAGTTAATCCTTTGGGGTCTGTAAAATGTGTAAGATGGACCTTTTGTCTAATCAATTTAAATTGATTTTGCTATTCTATATTGACCTCCTAACCCTTTGACTGTCCATGGTAATTTCCTTCCTCACCTGATAAGCTACCTGATCCATAATAAATCAATTCTAATTAGTTTAGAGGCTTTACTGAAAGCACGAGTTTGGAGGCGAATGCCATGAAATGCCAGGGAGCTTTCTAATCCACCTCTTTGTATTTTCTTAACCAAAGTTGAAAATAATAGAATTTTTATTCAGAAATTCTGAATAAAATCTACATCCAGAATATATTCATCACATTCTAAAAAGACACCTGACAGCTATAAATATATTTTAAAAGAAAGCTCTAAGCCCAGTAATCGATAGAATATTGTTTTATTGACCGCTGTTCTTTAAGGCTTCATAATACTTTAGCAATTGCATGTGTTGTTTTTTTAAAAAATATTATAAAACATGTTTTAAGAATAATACTGAGAATCAGAAACGTTATGTTGTCTCTCATACACACACACACACATACCATTATAATGATTTTAACAACAATTCTCATGTCTCCTCTTTCAGTGGACTTTTTAAATTGAATAACATTTATCATTCAAAAGATTTAAGAATTAGTCTCATCTATGAACAGAACAGTATCGATCAGTGGAACAAGAAAAATTACACTTCTCTTACCTTTACTGTGTCTTGGAAATCAAGAATTTGCCATCTAGAACAGTTCTGAGAGAATACAGGGAAAAAGAAGTCTTGTTGAACAAGAAAAAGCCTACTTGTGAGACTTTTTTAAAAAAAGAAGACTCATATAATCATATTGTAATTATAACTCTAGGCAGTGCATAAATCAGTAAAAACAACAAAACCCCTCAAACAAGATGAATAAAAATTAACAAAAATTAAATCAAAATGTGTGGTACCTGCAGCAAAACCCTCCAATACATCCATTTTAGCCTTATTCTACCCCATTACTTGTGGGAACAGCCAACTGTTCAAGGCCTTCTGGAAGACAAGCACTATAGGTGGCCTGCTTGAATCTCTGGAGGAAGGTTATTTATTCCACAAGGCAGGGACAGCTACAGAGAAAGGTGCACTTCCACAGGTTCCATTAGATGACAATATTTAAGGGTAGGGAGCTGGAGCACACCAACCTTATCTGACCTAAGTGGAACAGGCATACTTTTTCAGGGAGAGACAGCCCCACAAGTAGCTTTGTCTCACTTTTAAGGTGATATCCAGTACACTGAATTGCTTCTGAAAAGAAACTGGAAGCTGGTGCAGTTTAAGCAGCAGCAGGGCAGTATAGTATTGGTCCATTCTGGACCAGTTGTAGTTTCTTGGTGATTTTCCATGTACAGCACATTAGAGTAATCCAACAGAGAACTGACTGTGAGCAAGACCTCCTGATCCAGGAATGGCTACAGTTGGCCCACAAAATGGATTTCTGCAACGATTTCTCAGTCATGGCTGCCATCTCCTCCTTGAGCAGAAGTGATAAGCCCAGGAGGACTCCCAAATTGTACGCCACTTCTATTGGTTTTTCACAGTGGTTTACAGGCAGACCTCTGGTTCACCTGCAATCAGGATACTTGAGGATCTATCAGTGGGAACCAAGGGAATGAATCAGAAGCATGCTCTGCCTATCTCTCGATGTTTCCTTGCAATTATGAACATCAAGAAATGGCTCGATCTGTTAATTATCTGACCCAAAATATTTTTTTAATTACCAATTCTATTATTTGAGAGCATTTTCTCGTTTTCTCTGGCATGAGTGTCTGTCTTGCCATTTTTCACTCTCTTCTTCCTGGAAAAATGAGCAATTGTGAATAGACAAATGAAAAGTAGACTTGCTTGGCCAACAAAGCAGTGAATCAAGACAGCAACATGTGAGCACCACTTCAGCCAACCTTCACTTTTTTAAAAAAAGGAAAGACTAATAGAAATAAAGTCACCATTGTCAACCTGCAGTGGAGAAGGGATCTGAAAATGCAGTAGCTGAGCAGGAGGAAAATGTTGTTTGCTTTGTTTCTTTCTTTGTGTGATAAGAAAATTAGTTGTATGTGCATGGCACTTAGCTTCCAGCTTCCTAGAATAGTAGCCAGTTTCTGATCTGTCCCAGTCACCAGAGGGAGACCACACAAAATCTTACTGCATGACCAGCACAAGTTATACCATTTTGTGCCACTGCAGGGTGATAGCATGAGAGTGGGCTAACAAAGTTTGTCAACAGCTTTTCAGGGGCTCTGGAGGCAATACCAAAATTTTGGGCTGCACATCCTGCAGCCATAAATTATAAAGCTCTATTATACATGGTGCCAAGCCTTAAAACCAGCAAAGGTGCAGATTATGATGCTTTATGATGATAAATAGAAGATTTAAATAATCCTATAACCTTATTTCTATTATTTCCAAGTATTGTCTTGTGTGTACAGCCATGCTTGCACATTTGCAGCCTGAAAAGTATAATTCTGCAGTGGTTTTTTTCAGTATTTCCCAGCTGGAGAGCGAATTTCAGGAGGTGATATAAGGAAATGCTGTTTGGCGTCCCATCGTTTGAATATGCAGTTTCACAGAGTTCAGCATTCAATTTCAACATGAAATTATTGGGGAGTTTAATCGGGACATATTTAGAATTATACAAATAACAGGGATATAAATAGTTTAATATATATCTATAAAACAACTTGCAATCTATCTATTTGCACTTATGTACTTAAATGCAGATGCTGCTCATTCCCATCCTCAAACATTTAACCAGAGTTTATAAAGGATTTTGTCAGCTTTGCTTTCAATGACTATGTATTGCTTCAAAGCTCTTATTTTCAAGATATGGAGCAAACACTTTTCAGGGTTGCACTTAGTTCCTACTCACTTCACCTTTAAGAAAGGGATCCACAATCTGACTTTTGGACTTGTAGTATTACTAGTAATGTAATAACTTTGTAGCAATCTTACCTTTTGGAATAGAATAAAAGTACGCTACATGAATAAGAAGGGCTGGATTTCACAATTAGTTACCTGGTTGTTCATATGTACTTTCATAAAACATGAAGGAGGTTCATAATTACTGCAGAATCAAATTGTCTCATTGATACTATTGAGTACTGAGAATCTTCATGCATGCATGGTCCTTTCCGTTCAGATTTAATGCCTTCTTGAAAAAGATTATGTTCGTGTTTGGCACACCCTAGGGGAGAGGTGGAAGCGGAATTTTCTGTCCAAAAAATGCATCTTCTTTAGAATGCTCTACATTTATTCTTGGCTTCAAGTTTGAAGTGAGTACTTCTTAAAGGATTTATGCATAGCTTCACTATTTTTGTAGTTATGATTTATATGATAAGCTTTTTATATTTAAAATCAATAGGTAATCCTGTGAAGGAGCTTATCCTCTAAAACCCCATTTGTAAATCTGTTTAAGCTTTGTTACATAGTTCTGGCCACAGTATTCCATAGATTGATTAGGTTCAGCAGTAGAATTCCATCAAATGGAAGGAAGAGGAGGAGAAGAAGAGGAAGAGGAGGAAGAAGAGGAGGAGAAGGAGACTTTAAGAATTGTCAATTGACTGGTACTAAAGCTAAGACTTTAAATGTAGTCACTCAATGTGCTCTTCAGGCACCATGCAAAACCACACACACCCCAGGCTGTGGAAAAATCTTCCATGGAACCGGTCCCTGTTGCCCAAAAGGTTGGGGGCCACTGATCTAGATAGACAACCATTTATAGTACAAAGGAATAGAGTGAAAAGTTTGTAATTATTAATACTAAAGTCAATCCTGTGAGGGAGATGGGCATTCCCTATTAGATAGATGAGATAGAGACACAGAGAGACACAGAGATGATAGATGGTTAATAGGAAAGAGAGACAGAGAGAGAATAAGCCCCAAATTGTTTTGTTTTTGCTTAAAGGGCAATAGCCATGTCAAAAATAGGAATAATAATGCCCAGAACAAAGGGTTAAAGAAAGACAAACTGTTTGGGTTGCATCCTGTATCCATTTACCTGGGAGTAAATCTGACTGGACTAATTTGAGACATAAATGTCCATATGTATAGAATTGCAGTGTTAATCCTAACAGAGGTTTTGGCTTTATCCTTCCTTTAAACCAGTGGTCATCAATCTTTTGAACCTCAGGGATCACTAAATTCATAATTTTAAATCCCGCGAACCACTAATATGAATTTTTAAAAAGTTACATGCCTTTGTAAAATAATGATCAGAAAACTTCCATTTTATTAATATAAAAGGCACCTATTTAATATAACAAAATTTAAAAAGTTTATTTAATTACAACTAAATCATAAATGCTTATTTAATCATAGCAAAATTTTTAAAGAGAGACAGAGACAGATAGAGTGCTTTGGTGCTCCACTCCCACCCAGTGCCTATGCTCCTCACAGCAGCGGACTGCAATCACCCACCCCCCACCCCAAATAACATGCAGCTCCCCCCTCCCTGCTATTCAGTGGCACCCCCACCTCATGAAGAAGTCAGGGCTGGAGGGAAGTTGGCTGGGCTTCAAACTCTGGGGCTCGGAGTTTGCGCACTTTCAGCCAGCTGAGAGGTGCTTCGGAAGCGCTCTGGAAGCCGGTGCAGGTGAATTCTGAGCCCTGGAGGCCGCCCAGCCTCATGCGCCTTGCTGTCTCTGCCATCCCCAGGAGCAGGAACCATACAACTATACAAAAAAATTCAAATCTTCAGATTTTCCTGCGGACCACCAAAGTTTTCTCATGGCCCACAGGTTGGAGATCACTGCTTTAAACAACTTACATCTATGAGATGCAACCAATTATCTTTAATTTCAAAAGCAGTTCTCTTTGTGACATGGGAGGTAACACAGCTGCTGTTTAAAGATATATGGCGACGTTTCGGTGAGGTCTCATATATATTGGCCAATAGTGCCAAATTTGCTATTGTCAGGCGAAGGGGGGGGGGGTTGGAGTACCTGTACCCGAAGTGAGTTCACCTGAAATTAGTAGAACTTTTTTCTGTATAATTGCAATGAGGAGTAACTGAGATATGTACAAAGAAGGTTCAGGTGATTGCTTAAGGAAATTGTTCAAAAATATTTTCATTTAATACTGCAGGACTTATAATTTTGGGTATCTGATTATTCTTCCAAAGTGTGATCAGTAGAATTATTGTGTCTGTTATTTATTTTGATCAGAATATTTCACACTGTTTACTTCTGAATATAATTAAATTGTATTTAGTATCTTAATGAAACTTTGGTACATGCCCAGTAAAGAAAGCTTTGCTTAAACTGGTTTTACATGAAAAACAAATTCCTGAAATCTGCAGTTTTATTTCAAACAATGTATTTTGAACTGTATTTTAGATAATAGAATTTGGACATTCTTTCGATCTAGACAGTAGTTGTTCTAGCTTTCAATTCCAAAATAGGAACTGAAATGTAACATTTTAATAAAATTACATTTAGAGATTATTTTTCTTCTGTCCAGTGGTCTCCAGTTCTCAAAAATTACCTACCTGGACAGTCCCTTCAATTTTCTTAACAAGGTTTTTCAGCAGTGGTTTGCTATTACTTCTTCCAAGGGCTGAGAGGGCTGGCCCAAAGTCACCCAGCTGTTTTTTTGCCTAAGGTGAGACTAGAACTCACACTCTCCCTGTTTCTAGCCTGATGCCTGAATCACTACTCCAAACTGGCTCTCAATATGTATAGGTTAGAAACATGTTTTCTTAAATTAAAATGCAGGTGCTTGTTGAATAATAAAACAATCTGTAATTTTTAAAGAGTAACATTTTGTTAGTTCTGCTCCGTGAGATATCTAAATAAATAATTGTTATTTTCTGCGTCTCTGCATGAACATATATTCCCCTTGTATCAATTAGTATGCATGTGCTAACTATGCATATTGGGAAAGCAGTTTAAAGAGTGGTCCACACATTCCTGGCTTTCTATTGCTGTTCTAAGCTTTATTGGATGAATCTGCATCTAATTTTTAATTTGTAAATACAAAACCAAAATCACCCTGGCACTACTTGCTTTCATAAAGCTCCTGAACAGTTTTCTGCCTTGAATAAATTTTGCTTTGCAGGGGGGGTCAGGGGGATTTGAACCAGCACATTCTTGTGTGGTTTGTGAAGATTCACATGGTAACCATTGGGGTGCATTGTTAGGTTTATCTGAATAAGCACCAGCCATGTGAGGCTTAACATGATTGCTCAGGGCAATGGACAGGGAAGAGAGAAATCCAAAAAAATTTCAGTGCCTTTCCTCTGCTTTTTTGGAAAAGTTGATAGAGGACACCGCATGAGTCAAAAGCTATGGAGGGGTTTCTGTGTTGTTATTGTTGTTGTTGTTTTTAAAAATGTGGGTGTCCTGTTTCCTTCCTGCTTCTCATTTGTTCCTCTCTCTCTCATCATCTACTTCTACTTCTCTTCATTGTTTACCTTCCTAATGAGGGAGGCGGGACAGGGTGGTAGTTGAGTGACAGATACAGGCCCTTGCTGTCTGGCCCCTAGAGCAGTTTGTTTGGTGTGCTCCAGTGTTAAAACTGCCCTTTTTAATGAAACATTGATACTGTTTGTCTTATAAGAAGAGACATCAGCAAAGGGACTTGACTAAATATGATAGAATCTCATTCCTTTTATGACCCCTTGAAATAAAAAATAAAGCAAATCTGAACAATGGAAGAAAAAAATATAAATTCTTACATATATAAGTACTTTTATTGTGGCTTTTATTGTGGGAATTATGTGAACTTAAGATTCAGCTTATTAGAAAAACTATCAAACAATCTGTATTGTTGTGAGAAAAAGTTGAGTAATATTATTTAGTACATGTACTTTGATTTCATAGGAGACACTAATTGTTCACTCTCATTTTAAAGTTATTCCCAGGTGCCTACTGACCAGCGTGAGGTATTTTTAACTGCTAAGATATAGCAAGGGGGGGGATTATAATCAATTTGGAAGAGAAGGAAAATCACATTATGGTTAAATGTTATTGTATATTGTTTTTGCAATTTTCAATCCGTATTATTTTCTGGTTCAGAAACAGAATCTCTGTAATACACTGGAAGGAGGTGGAAATTATTTAGAAAATCTGTAATAAAAATGAGTGCATAAACATTAATGCAATCTTTTTCATATCTTCTCTTAAATATGATTTGTTGAGCAAAACATTTTCCCCAAATACATGAATGTAGAAAAACCACAAACCCCGAAAATTGCACATCCAAAAAACTTGTTTTTCATTTCATACATCTTTATTTTATTGAGTAGTATTACTCAAAAAATTTCCATAGGTTTTTTTAAATAATGCTGGAATATATTGGGTCTGAGTTTATCTGAAGAAGTCAAATTGGGTTTCTGGTAGGGATATAAATCCATAGGAAAGTGAAATAATTCCTTATGGGTCTCTACAAAGGAAGTGGCTCTCTTATAGAACCAGTCCTGTGACACTGATTTGTTTAGATCATATGTATATTAAGATCTCAAAGCACATTTCTGGATTCCGTCTCTTTTCAGACTGGCAAAAGACTGAAGCTCAGAAGAGGCGGGAGCAACTTTTGCTAGATGAACTTGTTATTCTCGTTAATAAACGTGATGCGCTGGTCAGAGATTTAGATGCCCAAGAAAAACAGTAAGTTTCATATTTTTTATGAACTCCAGTAATAAGTTCAAGTTTTCTCTGCACTGTACTTAAGATTTATGTTCAAGAAGAAAGCCTTCAAGAGAAAGTCAATCATCTGACATTGAAGCAATTAAATCTGCTTAAGTCCTGCATTTTGGTAACATGATCTGCTACCAGTTCTTACCTTTGGAAACAGATGGTGTAACCTGGTCCCTGAAGTGACTGGTCCCTAAACTCCTTATACGTGCATAACTACTATATTGAAATGTAAAGCAGAATTTTGCTGGGAAAACTACTGACAATTGAATTTGATTTTTTTAGAGCTGAAGAAGAAGATGAGCATTTGGAAAGAACACTTGAACAAAACAAAGGGAAAATGGCCAAGAAAGAAGAGAAATGTATCCTTCAATGACTAGCTTTCATGGTCCAAGATCCTGTCACATTTTGTAACTTCAGCCTTCTTACATTTTGGGTATATGCCAACACCAAGACTAGAAAAACTAAATCACAAATAGACCTGTTAAAATTTCAGAATTTTCCATTTGGCCGGATCAGCTTTATCTTAAATTGTTTTTTGATTCTCTTCCCTCTTTTCATTCAAGCAACAGGGTTTCAGAATTAGCTTTCCATCCGGATTTGTTTGTGGGCTTAATTATCTTAAATAGATTTGCTCCCAAATGTTTAAGCAGCCATTCAGTTGTGTAAGAAAGGAGAAAATGCTAGCATTATGTTTTTAGTTAAAAGAACTTGCAAAAAAAATGTTCTATGTAGTCACATAGCAGAGAAAGAAGGAAACATAGGCTCAATTGTTTCCTCTAGTTCTGCTATATGTAATATTAAATATGCTATTTAATCATTTTATTGTTAGCTCATATTCATACCATTTCTTTCAATGTTCTATATTTACATGCATTTTTCAGCTGCAGTTTTACAATTTCATTGTAAGTACAATTATAAAAGTTAAGGCTTTCTTATGTGCTCAGAGAGCAGTTCTTTTTAATGAATCTTTTGAGTCTTGCAACCTAAAAAAAGGGATTGTAAAGATAAAGCTAACTGAAGTATGATCAGTTTACAGAAAATTCTTCTTTTGAGGCTACCCCATTTTTATTAATTATTTATTCACCTGTTAGTTTAGTTCCCTTTTCTTGATCTTGTGCTGGACCTCTGCACTCTGGTTCTACAGTGCTGTTAATATTTATTCTGTATCCATCAGGGGTCTCTGTCTTGCCACTGTTTGCAAAATCTTGCAAGTAATTATATCCTTCTCTAGCATCATGCTCATTTTTGTGGAAATGGTTATGTTTATTTATTACAATACCAAGTTATGTATAAATTTTCAATAAAAGCTGGATCTTTCTTATCATAGCTAGGCTCAGCTGCTTTTTTATACATTTCAAAACCCAGTATTTCTCTAGGACATTAGAGTGTAATTGTCAGCCCAAAACACAAGTGTTCCCCATTTTTTTCAGTTTGAGAAATTGGAATTAATTGAGACAGCATTAATCTCTTTTTTTGTTTGTAATCATTATACATGACTTTATTGTTTAATGTTTAGAGTTATTTTACAAATGTGTTACACAAAGATTGGGCACTCATCAGTCCCTGTAAAGTTTATGTAAATTACAATAATTTGTTAATTTGTTCAGCTACAATAATTTGCTTTTATTCATTAAAAATAAATACACCTGAATTCTGTGAAGCAAACTACTTAGAAATTGCTGATGTGCTATATGTGTATCCAAAGTGTTTTTAAAAAAGAATCATCATATTCCACATATCTCTATCAACAAATAAACTGGATTGAGCACAGGATTTACTTCCAGATAAATGTGTATAGTATTTCAGCCTAAACTACTTCTATTTTTACAATTAAGCATGTAGCCTGGGATCTGGCATTGATACACTCTGCCCTGTTCAACAAGTCTGAAGGGTATTTAAAAACAGTGCCAAGACAAGTAATTCATTCTTCTGAACGCAAGCTGAATTGATCTAACCAGAAATTGGATCAGATGGGTTTTACTATTAAAATAAGATTTAAACTAAAGGATTATTTACAGTGGGAATAGTTTGGAGCAAAAGTGGGTTTTACAAATATGGATCTTGTTCTACTCCTGTCTGGACACAGTTCAGATCTCTTTGCTGGTTGAAATGATGCACAGCTCACTAGAAAACTGGGGGGGGGCGGGGTTGTCATAGAGAGAGATGCACAATCCAGATCAGGGGCTTATATTGGAAGGGAGGAGGGACAAAAAGCGTTGCAAGGAGAATCTCCGATATGTTGCAGAATCCACATCGTGAATAATCCGGTTAAAATGATAACAAGTGCCAGTGTAAATACGAGGGAACTGCGCCTTGTGCCTTTGGATGCATTCATAATGGGAATCGCTTTCTGCCGGGCGTTCATATGCTAAATGAATTAAACCTCTTATCTTCCTCGGTGACTGGATGAAATTCAGGACAAAATCACTCACTTTTCCTTTCTGCCCTCCCTCTCTCCTTTTTCTCCTCCCCCTTTCTAAATCTCCCTCACGCTGTACGCGACCTCCTCCTTCTCCCCCCGTATTTTTCTCGCGGGGGCGCCCCCTTGCCTGTCCCCCCTCGAAACAAAGGCGAGAAATTCCACCGCCTCGGTCTGCCTTTAAAAGCGGCGGTTGATTTGGGCCGAGGAGGACGGGCAAGCGGCGGGCCGCGTCGCTCTTTGTTGGGAGAAGTTCGCCTAATTCGCTTTGCCGGTTCCTGAGAGACAGATTAGAATTTATTAATTTGCTGTTTGGCGTTTCTCTCTCTCTCTCACACACACACACACACACACACACGCCCCTCCCCCGCCTCTTCTCCCCACCAGGGCAGCCCCGGCGAAAGCCGACGGCCGGTCAGGCCCGCAGCTTCCAGACCTCAGCCGCGCAGTTTGCTTCAACTCCCGCGCGCGATTCCCGCGGAAAATTCTCTCCGCGACTGAAAAAGTGGGCAGCATGAAGGGACGGGTGGCCGCCGCCTTCCCGATGAGGGGCTGCGGGGGGGGGGAGAGGGGACCCCACTCTGGAGCAGGTTGGCCGCGAACGGGCGGCCGGGCTGAGTCGGCGCCACGCCTGGACTCGCTGCCCAAAGGTGGCCCCGGCCAGGGCGGCCCTTGGCTGGAGTCCTGAGAGGGAGAGGGGCAGGGGGCGCGCTCCCCCCCCCGTCCCGCTCCGAGAGCGAAGCCCTCTTCCCGCAAGGGGGCCGGGGGGGCGGGCGCTGGGTCTCGCCGGGCCTTTTCCGCGCGGCCTCGGCCGAAGGGGCTGGGCGGACCAGAGCAGCTTCTCGCGCGGGGCGTCGAATCGGCGCGCTGCAGTTTCGAAACAAAACGGAGCTCGGGCCGAGGCAGAGAGGCCAGGCCGCCCTCGAAAGTCACCTCCGCGGGATGGGGAAGCCGTCGGAAGGGGATGCCCCGACGCCTGGTGCGCCTTTGAGGGGGCCCGGGCATTTTGCGGCGACTTGACTGCCGGGTAGCTTCAGTGGCCGTCGCTTCTAGTACCCGAAGCGATCCGGCTTCCCTCGAGTCCACGAACCGCCAGGGTTTCGAAGTCTCCGTCCTTCGGGTAGCCTTACTCGAAAAAGGAAACGCCATCGACTTTAGTTGAACTGCGCGGGGAGCCGGGCTATTAAACTGGAGGGGGGATGGGGTGGGTGGTTTGTGTGTCT
>JANHFO010000371.1:163635-173867 GCA_032468095.1 Pareas carinatus
GATTTTTTAAAAATGCTAACCTCTCTTAGTTTGGTTTTAGTATAATTCTTGATAATATTTTAACTTTAAAATTTTTAATCTTTTAACTATTTTTTAATTTGTTTTATAACCTGTAAGCCTTCCAGAGTCACCTTGTAGGAGATAAAATTTAATAAACAATTTAAATTTTGACATATTATCCAATTTTGAATAAAGGTATGGTGTATACACATTTTCAAATAAATAAAATAACCAAGAGATAATATATTTAAAATACAAGCAGCTTGAAAATTGCTTTGATTTTATTAATAAAACAATCATGTAACTCTCCTGAATATCACAAATGAAGGTGAATATATGTTTCCCAGGATAATGTTGCAGGATCCAATCTGGGTTGGTCACTGGAACCAGAGGTTTTATCTCCTGAATATGTTCTGAAATATGGGGGACTTTCATTTAATGTCTTACATCCAATAAGCGCATGAATATGCAGAGGGGTGGTGTATAAATAATTGTTGGGCTACATAAAAGAGAAAAAAAATCCATGCTCCATTTATAGCTAAGTCCCCATTCAATGCTTTGAAAGCACAGAACTCCAAGAAATCTGTAAAGTGTTTTTATTAAAAACTGAGATTTTAGGAAATGACACTCCTGATCTTCTGTACATTTCCAGAATCATTTCCTGTATGTTTTGAAATCAGGATCCTCTTAGCATGCAAAGTAAATAGATTATGATATATCGAAGGATTAAGGATCACTGTCTGGTGTCAGGTTAATCTCTCATACAGACCATCACACGAACTGACAGAAATATGGCTGCAATTCAGCAAAATAGCTCAGTGGCTAAGTAACATATGTCAGCATCCTTAGGGTGAATAACTGAAAGGCCCCCTGGATCTTTTGTTGGAGTTGATCTATCTCAAAAAGTGCATTTACACATAACACCTTATGAGCCATATGTTCTTCTCAAATGAGAAAACAGCATATACATCATTTAATACAAAATTGTATGATAATATAGTGTAAGATAAATTTATTTAATACATTATATTATTTTTGTTGTTCATTGCAGTTTGTCAGATGTTCAGACTGGATTTTTGTCTACTTATAGAGTCCTTACCAAGAACCTGGTATAGGCAGATGTGGATGTTTGATAGTGTTACAATATCATCGTAGAATGGATTATTATTATCATTATTACCACTATTATTATTTCATGTTTACTAACATTTCCTCCATGTCCCTGTTGTTATCTGCAAGCTCAGAATTTTATGGATTTTACTACTTTTGGTCTGCTGAGGATACATTGATTTTCAGCATGTATTTAATGCATTCATCTGACCATTACTGAAAAATATGCTTCATTTCTCCTTTTTTCCCATTAAATCATCATTCACATGTCACATGATTGAATTTCTTTTAAATTCTAGGGAGACTATATTTAAAAGACAGATCAGACAAAGGTTCTATTAAAAGAAAAAGAAATTAAAAAGTTTCCTTCTCTTTATTTTTCAGGAAGTCACTTTAAGGATATAGCTTAACTTCCAAGAATTTGATTTTAAGATCAAGATAACTAACTCCTCAGACTCCAAAAAAAGGTCATATTAAATTATACATAAAAAATCCATTCTTAAATATATGAAGAGAAATATAGTTATGCCAAAAGTAATAAAAGTTTTCCTTTCCAGTCTATTTTCTATTCGTGCCTGAAAAGTGAAAGATTAAAAATCTGAATTTCTGAAGAATTAAAGTCAAAATAACGATTATTATGGGCAAGTTTTTCTCAGAACATTAGAGTAACCACTACAGCTTATCTGTTGCAAAAAGTGTCTTGAGTATAGGTATTATTTTTACAATATTGCTAGAATGTCTTTTGAAAGCCCTATCTGGAAATTCATATAATGTAAAGAGAAGAAAAAATGTTGAAAAACGTAGATTTATTTTAATCACTGGGATTATCCTGTGCTACTCGAAGTTCTTGCCATTTCTCAACTTTCTGAGCTGCCAAAGTGACTTTGGTGTAGATAGTAGGAAGATATGGTAGGCATATTCCAAACTATTTAAGAAGAAACTCGCTTTCTAGCTTAGTATGAAGTATACCTTGAACCTGTCTCATGGTTTTATTTATTAAATGATACATGTAATAGGTTGCCAAATTCCAATGACTGAATGGACTCCCAATAACACATAATGGTTGTCTGATATTGTTAACTGATAAGGACTTTGTTAATTTATTTGTCTTCATAATATTGTTGACAATATAGTTCCATTCTTGGATTGTTTTTGTAATTTTTGGTTAAGGACTTAGACACTGATGGGGAAGACTCCTTAAAAAGTAATTTGTGGAACAATAATTCAGCTGGGCAGTATAAAACTATTCAGACTATACTACAATAATACAAGTTTTCTACTATAATTAGCAGTAAATTAACCACCTTATCAGTCTTGACAATCAGTAAGATTTATTGTTCTATTTATAATAAAATTGCAGCTTGTTTTTAATGTGCATACATGTATTCTTCTATATCTTTGTTTTATTTTTTCCTACACTGTAGTTATGGTAAGAATCAAAGTGAAGCTCGTAGTTTCATATTATGTACAGTAACAGTAATTATATGATATACTTTAGTCAAAATCTTTTATCCCAAATAAAAATACAAAAATGTAAAGAAAATAATAGAATTATGTTTAATAATATAATTAAAATGTAGTCAAAGATCAGATCTATTGATCAATCTTTAAAATACACAATTAAAATATTTTATTATCTCTTTATAGTATCAATAAGTATTGGGTAATCCTTCAGTTAATATAAAATAGATTTATGAGACAGTTTCCACTCAGGGCAAAAAATTCTTATGATATTCTAAATATATAAGGTTTATATGTTCCTAGATCACATATGTTGATCTAGGAACATATAAATAATACAGTAGATATAAAACTTCATGCTGTATGTAAATGAATTACAGTATATTACTGCCCTAAAAATAGTAAGATTTAAGCAGTCAAGCACATTTAATTCCCTTTGATTTAGCCATTTATACAAGCAATTAATATTTAGTACTGAATTATTTGAACATGATTTCAAAATCTATGTTAGTAGAAAACTTCTTATTTTTCACAGCAAGTGATCTGTAGGACCTTAATTTTCTTACTATCCATCAATATTTCTGGTTTATACCAGACCAAAATGCACTACTTTGATAGAGCTCTTTCTTCTAATTTTCTGCTGAAAGAGAAAGGGGAAAATGATTATAGAGTACGAATCATATAATGTAAATTGAAAAGTTTTTTGTTAAAGAAAGGATTACATTAAAAACATAAAACCAAGAAACAAAAGCAGAGGGCTACCATTCTGATATAAACAGAATTTGTGAAAGGTAGAGATTGCTTTCTTGAATTTGTTTTAAAATGAGAGAACTGTTTGTATTTCAATTTAAACATACCAGTTTCAGGTCAAATCTCAAATATATATTTTTGAGAAAAAATATTAAAAACAATTTCTGAAAATTGACCTTTGCAATTATGGCCTTACTTTGTAAAGTACTACAACACGCCTAAAATATGAGTCCTGTACTAAAGAACATATTTCTTTACAATGATGAATTACTTTTTACAATCTACAAATGTTTCCAGCTTCCTGATGGAAATAAACTACTGAAGGTGTGGAACTTGAAACAAAAACTTGCCATACTGCAATATTTAGCATATGTTCTAATCATTTCACTTACAAGTTATACATTTTGGCAGGAGAAATGTGCAAGCTACAGCTGCTTCAGGCTTATTTGTATGCTGGCAAGTTCAAGTAAAACTTTAAAGTATTTTAAAAAATGTTTTGACATGTCAGAATAAATCAATTTTGAAAAAAGACTAGCAGCTTTATCTGATAGTATATCTGTTCTAACAAAGAGACTTTCTAATATAAAGTTGTATAACATCTGCATTTCAACAGGTAGCTAATATTTTATGTTTATATCCTCTAATTGGTGCCAGCCTAGTCTTTATATTAAAGTAATGTAAGTAAAAAACACAAAATGGGGCTTTGGATAAATGAGTTGACCTTTGCTAACAAACCCAAGAGTTGGACATCAAAATGTTTTTCCATACTTCTCTCTATAATGTACTTTTCTGCTATCCCAAGTTCCATAATTATAAAATAGAAACCAATTAATATTTTCTTCTGTATTTCCAACATAATTCTCAAATATAGTTTCATTATCCTTAAAGTGAGACTCTTAGACAACATATACATACTGACTTAAAAATTAAAAAATATTTTAACTTTCATAAGGCTTTCAGTTGCTGAAATAAAAAAAGGCCTTCAGGAATAGAGACTTGTCATTTTATACTAGAAAATAGAAACATTTCCTTACCTGTTCCTCATGTGCTTCCTGAAAATTTTCTAAAAAAAATCCAAAATAAATATCTTTGTTAATTTATAACCATTTTACATGCTTTCCTAACTCTTGATTTTAAATGTTACATATTATTTTCTACATGTATGTGTACACATACAGTACCTATGTATATAAGCAATACATTTACCTTCCAAGACTGAGTGGCTGTGGATGCTGGTGTCCCGATATAGCCAGTTATCACCAACACTGGCTATCGGGGGTGATACACTGGCCCCTGCGGAAGGGGCTCGCAACTTGGGCGTCCTCCTGGACGCACGGCTGTCTTTAGAAGATCATATGACGGCCGTGGCCAGGGGGGCATTTTATCAAGTCCGCTTGATTCGCCAGTTGTGGCCCTTTCTTGATTGGGACTCCTTATGCACGGTCATTCATGCCCTGGTCACTTCTCGCCTGGATTATTGCAACACACTTTACATGGAGCTTCCCTTGAACCATACTGAAGGGCTGCAGGTGGTCCAGAATGCAGCCACACGGGATTGTGGGGGTCAGGGGTCGTGCCCATGTGACCCCCCCCTCCTGCGCGAGTTGCACTGGCTTTCTGTGGTCTTTCGGGTGTGATTCAAGGTATTGGCTATGACCTTTAAAGCACTCCATGGCATGGGACCAGAATATCTGCAGAAACGCCTACTACCAACCAATATCTCCCACAAGCCAGTATGCTCGCACAGAGAGGGCCACATCAGGGTGCCGTCAGTCAGACAATGTTTCTTCCAACTCTGTTATTCTGTTAAATTCAAACCATTCAACCAGACAACTTCTCACTTCCCTGAGACTCTGTTCCGTTTGTCAGAAGTGTTCAGTATATGTTTCTAAACATGTTGCTTTCATTAGCGTGTTTTAAAGAGCAAAGATGATTTGATTCCCCATTAACCATTAAACAATACAGTAAACAATACAGCTTTTTCATTTTATATGGAAAGCATTTTTTTTTAGTGTCTGCCTTGACTCATGGTAATTGTCTGGTGATTCCTTGCATTTTTCACATCAAGATTTTTCAGACATGGTTTGCCATTGTCTCCTTCCTAGAGCTAGGAGAAAGTGGTTGGCCCAGGATCGCTCAGTTGGCTTTGTGCCAAAGTCAAGATTAGAACTCATGGTCTCACAATTTCTAGCCTGATGCCATATCCACTACTCCCAACTGGTTTGCTATATTGAGAACTATTTTTCATCAAGGTAGATAGAAATAGGTACAGATAATAATATAGAACATAATGGTTGAAATTACTATTTAAATATAGGCAAGCAAGGACAGGAAATTCAATACTTTTAGATCAATAAAGGAAATTTGGCTATCACATAGCAGTAATAAAAATAGTAAACACTGAAAATATGAAATGTTGCATTCACGATTGTCTTTTACAAGGAAAATGTCTGCCAATATCACTATAAGGGGGAAAAAATTGTGACTGCCAAATTAACTTTTATCTGCCAATAATTTAAGGAAACATCACCAGTTATATAAATATTGTGAAGATATATGATACGATCGGTTGCCTTGCTCATAATTGAATATTGAGCAGTTTCTCATTCAGATGCCAATCAAAATCAGCTAATTTATCTTCCTGCATCATTTGTGGAATTTGTGTTTGTAGCACCAGAGCCCACAATTCCTCCTTTTAGATGTCATCCTGTAACTTGACTCAAATCCTGCTCCTTGAATTTATCTTTTAAAAAACCAAACATGTTTGTTTCTATCTTTCTCACAGAGAATAATATCATTTGGAGGCGGGGTATGGGGGAGAGAATTAGCGGGAGTTATCACAATTTTAGGCAGTGGTGAATGGTCTGTCTCTTCCTTTAAATCTTTCAAAACATCCTCCAGGCAGAAATATTTTTGCTCCTGCTGCTTGTCCCAAAAATATCATGCAATACAAGCTTGACTTAAGGGCATCTTTATCTTTTGACTTGGCTATTATAAATTAAATAAAAACACAGTATATCTGAGAAAACTCTGTCGCCCTTGTGTTAAGCATCAAGAGGCACCCTGAAGGCTGATGTTCTTTCTTATATTTATGTATAAATTGCAAATGGATCATGGGGTCCTTCAGAAAAAAAAATTAAACAGAAAACTGTCCTATGAAAACATTTTACATAGTTCTGCCTAGCACTGATGATCTTACCTAGTTGGGTAATATAAGGTCTGCAGGAAAGGAACTCTGCTTAGCGAGCACCAAGACCACCACAGTTCATAGAATCATAGGGCTGGAAGGGACCTTAGAGGTCTTCGGGTCGAAACCATTGCCAAAAAGGCATTAAGAGAGGTGTCAACCTAATTCTGTGAAGCTTCTTTCCCAGTAATATTGAACTGCAAACCAGGGCAGATGAAATCTTCATCAGACCAATTCTCGAACGCAGTTCATTCGCCTGGAATCCACATTGTATAACAGACATTAATACAATTGAATGTGTCCAGAGGTATTTTACGAGAAGAGTTCTCCATTCCTCAGCCAGCAATAGAATACCTGATGCCACCAGACTTGAAATTCTGGACCTAGACAACTTAGAGCTACGCCGCCTACAGTCTGACCTAAGCTTAGTACACAAAATTCAAAGTGAACTGCTCAAGACTCGATTGCAGAAAATACGGCTTTAGCAACAGAGTGCTCAGTGCCTGGAACTCACTCCCTGACACTGTTGTTACATCCCTAAACCCACACAACCTTAACCATAAACTGTCTGCCATGGGCCTCACCCCATTCGTAAGAGGTCTATAAGAGGGGGGGGGCGTGCATAAGCGCACCAGTGTGCTTACCATCCCTGTCCTACTGTTCCCATTGGTTCATGCTCATTTATTATTATGCATATGCTTATATCAGACTATACCTATATGTTTATATGATATGTTTATACTTATATCTGTTTTCTTATACATAAATATGTAAAATAAAAATAAATAAAACCCTGGCTCAAGGCAGGAGACCTTATACCATCTCAGTCAAATGGTTGTCCAGTCTATTTTTGAATCCCTCCATTGATGGACAACCCACAACCCCACAAATCAAGCAATTCCATTGATTGTTCTCCCTGTCAGAAAATTTATCCTTATTTCTAGGTTGGATTTCTCTTTAACAAGCTTCCACCCACTACTTCCTGTCCTGCTCTCTGGTGCCTTAGAGGATAAAGTCAGCCCTCTCTTCTTTGTGACATCCCCTCAAGTACTAGAAGACAGTTATCATGTACCCCCTGATTCTTCTCTTTAACAGACTAGACATATCTAACTCCCTCATTTGTTTATTATATGGCTTAGTCTCCAGACCCTCTATTGTCTTTGTTGCTCTTCTCTGCACAGTCCGGGACCTCAATTTCTTTTTGTATTGTGGTAATGACAACTAGATGCGGTATTCCAAGTGTGATCTCATTAGCTAGGTGTAAAGTGGTACTATCACTTCTTGTTATCTTGATGCTATCCTTCTGCAGATGCAAACTAACTGCATTGGCTTCTTTGGCAGCTGTAGTACACAGCTGGATCCCACATAAGGGGTGGTCCACAATGAAACCTAGATTTCTCCAATAGTTGCTACCGTTGAGTCAGGCTCAATGTAATTTGTACCCATGCACTTGTTCATTTTCTTGCCTGTATGTAGGACCTTAATTTTCTCACCACTGAATTCCATTTTGTTGGATGCAGCCCAGTCAGGTCTGTGAATGTCCTTCTGAATCTTGAGCCTATCATCTAAAGTGTTAGGTATTCTCCAAAGCTTGCGGACATCTGCAAATTTGATGAGTTCCTTTTCTATCCCCTCATCTAGGTCATTTATGAAGATGTTTTGTTTTTTTGTAAACTTTTTATTATTTTTCAAAAAGAAAAAAGGGGAAAAGAAAATTCATATATATACACATACAAAAAGTCTGCAAAGCAACACATAAATACATAAAGCTGCTCTTCTTCTTCCTCTTCCTCTTCCTCTTCCTCCTCCTCCTCCTCTTCCTCCTTCAATTTTTGATCAGCTTCGAGAGCATCTGGGTATAAACTTAAAAGTCTTTCTACACATTTTCTATAATATCTATTTAATCTTATTAATACATTTCCAAATCTATTCCTTCCATTTTTTGTTTAACTATCTGTTATGGTTGCTTCAAGAGCCCTAACAGTTGGTTTACCATATATGGAAGTAGACCATGATCAGTCATGGTAATTAATAAGACCAGGATACTGATTGCATAAAGCAGGAAGCCAGAGAGAATTCTCTCCATTGATGTTCCTACATTCCAGAGTTGCTGTTTAGATTCCTGATTATCCTGGTTAGTTTGTATGCTATTGAATGCTTCACTGTGTATGACCATTGGACTGTTAACTGACTTTGAAGATTGGACTGGGCCTATATCCTATATATAAAGACCTTTTTATATCCTTTATATTCTATGTGTGTGTGACACTGAGTTCATCGCTTCCTCCTTGCACACTGCCTTCTGTATTTGCACTGCCCTTGCAACCAAGGAAGTTCTGCTTATACCTAACACTGCTCATAAGTCCTACCCCCAAAATAAGCCCCAGACAGACACATTTAATACTGCATTTCCTTAAAAATAAGACCTAGTCAGAAAATAAGCCCTAGTGTGATTTTTCAGAATGCTCTTCCGCAAAATTAAGCCCCAGTTGAGATCATCAGCCAGATGGATGCATTAAGTATCGTGTTTTCTTGAAAATAAGACCTAACTGGGAAAAAAAGCTCTAATGCATCTTTTAGAGCAAAAATTAATATAAAACCTCATCTTATTTTCAGAGAAACAGGGTGTGTATGTCTAGATATGTCTAGATACATCTAGTAACGCAAACACATTCACATTTGGCTATGATTGAATTTGTAACTATGATCTTTAGAAATCTTTGCTAATTTTAGAAGGGTGTTGATTTTTGTCTGTCTGAGTTTAGATATACACCCACAAGTGATCGAAAAATTGTTCCTTACATGAAGGATATGAACAACAGAGACAGAGTGGGATTATTTAAGGGGATATAACTGTGCGTAGAGGAGGAAAGGAAATAAAAACTTGACAAGGTAATCCATTAAACTGTGGAAGGGCTTTTGAAAGAAGTGATAGAGGTCTTATCACTCAAGACTTAAAAATGAAAGTGGACAGAGTAGCAGAAAATAAATGTGTAAAAATTGTGTCTGTTAAATAATTTAGATATGATACGGACTAAATCTATTTGAATTTTGTTTTGGTTTTATGTTCTAAATATTATACAGTCCTGTCTGCTCCTCCCTCCCTTTCTTTTAAAGTCCAACTCATTGGCTGCCCAAACTGTTGAAGCATTGTATCAAGGAGCTTGAGAAGATGCAATGCCAGGACAAATGGAGAATTTGCAAATGAAGAGGGATGGGACTAGTAAAGAGGAGAAGTTGAAGGGGAGACTCAGATAATCAAAAGACCAGATCAACATTTTGCCTAAAACCATCTGACTCCATAGTACAATTGTGAGTGTTTTCCCACAACCACACCATATGCTTTGAAACATTAATGAGACAGGCATTCCAGCAGACTCTGCAGAATTGTAATCCAGGGAAACAAAATATTCTACCCTAAAAACACCCATTTTCTCACCACGGCCAGCCATCTGCACAGATCATTTAACCTCCATTGATTGCCAGGCAGCAATCAGGAGCTAATTACGCTGCAAATATTGCTCCTTCGTTATTACGATGGACCTCTTATTATTTCATATGGCATCGGGCTCGCCTGGAGTGGCATTTGATCTCAGTGTTTTAAATCATTCAACAATTGCATGCATCTTGCAAGCCCGTTCATCTTAGGAGCAGGATTTAAAGCTGAAATGAATGGGATTAACTAGTTATTCAATCAATAGAATAGAATAGAATAGAATAGAAT
>JANHFO010000371.1:179329-191510 GCA_032468095.1 Pareas carinatus
ATGGCCCACAGATTGCCTGTATCTGATCTGCGGGCCGGACATGGCGGCGAGGTGCTCCCTGGAAGTGGGGTTGATGGCACAGGTAGGGGGATCTTTGGCTGTGGGAGGACATCAGGGGTCATGGGGGGTTGATGGGGCCCCGGCAGGGGTCCCCAGTAGGTTTTGGGGTGTCCGTGGGGATCTCAGGGTGTATGGGGGGTCGCGAGGGGAGAGGGCGGGTGGCGGCTGTGGCAGTGGGTCTGACATCCCTGCTCTAGCCATACAATTATAATATATATATTTTCTCATTTCAAACTCTTCAAATTTAGATTTGTCATAAGGCAGCTCATTTTAATACATTTTAAAGCAATGATTCACTTACGATCTGCTTAACTTCTAGTTAAACCGATCGTCTTATAGTTCATAATGTACAAGATAAAGAACCCAACAGTGATCTTATTAGCCACAAAGATTTTACTAATAAATGAATATAAAATTCTATAAAAAACTGAGCTTACAACGAATAATTATCTGCTAGGGGAATGGTTTCATATATTATAAACAAACAAATACAGGTTTACCAATATAGGTAGTCGTTGACTGTCAACTGTAATGGAGTCTGTCCCTATTTATTAAATTTATATGTCATTCATCTCCCCAACATGTTGGAAGTCATAGCACGATTAAGTGCCCATGTGATCACCCCCCCTTTCTGCTTTTTCTGAAGCAGTTGCCAAATGTACATCAGGTCAAGGCATCCCATATAGGCCCGACACCCTGTCACCCTTGGGGGGAGATAGGTGGGGGGGCACTGCAGCACCCCCATGGTCAGTTGTAAGGATAAACAACTGCGGAAATGCTGCACATTAGAAGCATGTTGTAAGTTTTTGGGGGGGATCTCCAAGTCATAAATTGAGGATTACCTTCATCTATTCTCTATAATTAGTAATATTTATAAACGTTATTATACAAAGGTTTCAAAAACATTTGTAAATATATTACTTTTTAAAGAGATATTTGACATGTCTGCATTTCTCATCTGGTTGCTTAAACTCCCCAATATTAGTTTAAGCATACTGTAAACAAACAATATAAAAATCAGGAAGGCAATAAAAGATTGAAAAAATGCCACTGAAGAACCAAACAGGAAACACCAAAAACTGTTTGAATAAATGCATCGGTGAACTAAGATTTTAACTCTGAAAGTTTAGAGACCGAAAGTACCTAACCAACAGAGCTCTATTATTTGTTCATTATATGTTGGTGTTAAGAGATACAGAGCTCTTTAAGTTTCAGCCAGGCTATTTTCAGTTCTAAATTTCCTCCTACCTGTGTCACTAAAATCTATAAATTCTTTTGAAAGTAGGTTAGTGAGAAGCTCCATAATGAGAAGAAGATCCTGGTATTGGTCCTCTTCTGCTGTAACATCTATTCGTTGTCTACCTAAATTATTCTTGGAATATACTTGAAGTAGGGTCAGACAAGCTTCATATAAATTCATGGCTTTAGACTGCAAAAAAAAAATGAAAAAGAAAAGAAGGCTTAATGAACGATATACACTTGCTAACATGTACTTATTATTCAGGCCAAAGCCATTTCAATTGTAACTGACACTAAGCAATACTCCATCCGTAGCAATAACAATAATTTAATAATCATTAATCCTATTGCTCCAAGAGAATACTCTCTAACATAGAAAATCACATTGTCAGGCCTACATTTAGGCAGTGTAGAATTTCCACTGTATAGTTGTACCATTTTGTAGGAAACTGTCTCTTGGTTATTATTAATTTCTCCATTTTTAGGAGCTCTGTCGCCGGGAAGAGATAATTGACTCCAAATGTTCTGTTATTGAGACAGCTGTTAAGTGAGTTTTGCCCCAGTTTATGACTTTTCTTGCCACGGTTGTTAAGCGAATCACTGAAGCAGTTAAGTTAGTAACATGGTTGTAAAGTGAATCTGGTTTCCTTATTGACTTTGCTTGTCAGACGGTCACAGGTAATCACATGACCCCAGGACACTGCAACTGTCATAAATATGAGTCAGTTGCCAAGCATTCAAATTTTGATCACATGACCACGGTGATGCTACGACGGCTGTAAGTGTGAAAAACAGTCATGTCACTTTTTTTCAATGCAGTTGTAACTTTGAATCACTAAATGAATGGTTACAGGTTGAGATCTCCCTGTATTCTTCTAGAGATGGTCATATTCTCCATTATCTGGAAGAACACTGCCTCACCACACAGGTAGGTCATGAAATAATGCAAGCAAGGCGTGAGACATAAACAATACTTTAAGTATTCTAAAAGAAACAGCTACATCATGTAGGGAATCATCAACTCTCAATTTTAATCCAACCTAACTGATAATATTAAAAATGTTTAGAAATTCTGAGCTTTTCAAAATATTATCTATCTATCTATCTATCTATCTATCTATCTATCTATTTATTGTATTTTTATACCGCCCTTCTCCCCGAAGGGACCCAGCCATCTAAAAACAACAACACTCACAACTACAAAAAACAAACAACACAATATTAAAAGTGATTAAAAAATATAAATTAATATGGCCGAAAAATTTAAAAGCCAGAATATAAATCCAATTTATAGCCGGATCTAAAAATTTAAAATATATAAAATTAATCAATTTTTGTAAGCGGAGAGGTAATGTGACTCAGGCCAGGCCAGCCTGGATAAAAAGATACGACTTTATGGCACGGCAGAAAGCACAGAGGTCCACGATAATACGAATCTCTGGGGGGAGATCGTTCCAGAGGGTGGGAGCAGCCACAGAGAAGGCTCTCCCCCTGGGGGTCGCCAGCCGACACTGTCTAGCTGATGGCACCCTGAGGAGGCCCTCTCTGTGGGAGCGAACAGGCCGGTGGGAGGTATCTGCAGGTAGAATGTGGTCCTGTAAATAAGTAGCAATGTTCCAATATTTGAGGGATTGTCACAGAGAAGGGGGACAACCTATTTTCCAAAGCATCAGAAGGCTTTGGAACAATAGATGGAAACTGATCAAGGAGAGATTCAACCTAGAAATAAGGTGATATTTTCTGATATTTTCTAACAATGAGAACAATCAACCAATGGAACACCTTGGCTTCAGAAGTTGTGGGTGCTTCGTCATTGAAGACACTTTCAAGAAGAGACTGGATAACCACTTGTCAGAAATGGTATAGGGTCTCCTACTTGGGCAGGAGGTTGGACTAGATGACCTATAAAGTCCCTTCCAACTGGTATTCTGTTAAAAAAATTGATTGTGAATGTTTGGCATGGGTTGATCTTCTAGTTCAATCTTTCTGACACACCTTAAATGTTATTTTCACATTGCAATGGCTTTCTAATTGAAAAAGCTTTGGAGGAAACAAGACCTGAGAGTAGCAGTTCAGGAAGAGAGTATTTTTCTATCAGTATACTGCAAAGACAAGTATTCAAATATTTTTACACAAATTATCTTCAGTTCTTGGATGAAGTTCTTCACTTCCGTCAGAACTGAAGAAGCATCTTGGACAAGAAGCGAAATGTCTTCAAGAAAAAACAAAAAATCCAGTTGCCTTTTTAATAAAAAGCACCTTTGGGATAAAACTTTATTCCTACAAATGAAAAGTTGAGAGAGTTTTAGTAATATAATGTCTAAGAAGACTGCAAAAAACCAAATCGAACGGGAAGATACTAAATATGATACAGAAAGGATGTATTAGTTTTTCATAGTTAAACAGGATCTCTGGAAAATAGATTAGACCTGCAAAAAAATAAAAGTTTAAAACATTTGCCAGCAGGCAGATAGAATTCCGATAGCTTCTCAAAATTCAGCTTTCTCTCCAACAATGTAGCATATTTTCTAATCAATTTATTGACAGGTGAAGGTTCTGACTAGGCTATGATGTTTCCTTACACATATATAATAGTTACTTTAGTTTATTCATCAATTGCTCGATAACAATTATAAACAGACACAACTATTTATAATTTTATCTTGCTGATGCGAGTGATTTAGTCTAGCGATTAAAGGCACTAGGCTAGAAACTAGGAGATTGTGAGTTCGAGTTTTGCCTTAGGCATGAGAGTCAGTTGGGTGACTTTGGGCCAGTCACTTTCTCTCAGCCCAACTCACCTCACTTCACCTTGGTCCTCTAATATGGACCAAGAGCTAAGTATTCAAAAGTAGTCCTCATTTTAATTACTATAAGACTCAATTTCAGCCACCTTAGGACATAGAAATGTATAAAAAATTAAACACTTTTATAAAAAGATTAGTGTTCTTTAGAGTTGTATAAATTGCTAGTGATTCATCAAAATACCTGGCAGCAGACATTTAAAGTTGCTCAGTCACAACTACTTCCTCATTAACTTGGGAATACAGCTTAAGTCTTTTCTGTTAACTAAATTTTCCCCATATCTCTTCAGAAGCCTCTATAGATTAATATGTATTAATGTCAATTTAAAAGGGGCTGGATCTTGACAATGTGGAAATATATGCAAAGTATTCCCTTAATATTAGCATATTATGATCATGTGCATATTTTGTAACAATGCATATGCAGTCTCTCAGCTTTATATCTTTTAGCAGTAGACAATTATTATTCATGCCAGTATAAATTTATTACAGGGAGTTCCCTTTAAACTTGCATTTAGTTTGCTGTTTAAATATTCACTTCTAAAGTACTTTCAGTAATAACTAGATGTTTTTTTTAAGAGTTCCAAATGAAAAAGTGATTGTAGATCTGTATTATTTTAGGGTTGTCAACATACATGTAGATTTTTATAGTTAAAGAACTATTGGAGGGGTGGAGATTCTTTTTAATCTTTACCTCAGAAAACAATAACCCCAGTTTTAGAGGAGAAAGCATTAAAAGTAGTTTTTGATTTAGACGGAAGTATTAACCATTTGTGATGACCCTTGAAGCTCATCGAGTACAGTGTTCAACACAGTAATGAAAGAAGTAAAAATAAAGGTTGAAGAACTTTGGGACTACTTAGAATAGAAAATTCATACTGAATTAACAATGGACAATAATACACTTTTCTTTAGAAAAAATGAAATTAATAAAATGTTCTGAAACTACTGTATAATCCCTTGAAACTGATTTTTATTTCATTTGAGGGAATCTTCTTAAAAGGTATGCCAAGATCAGATTGATTGATTGAAGACCCTAAATCAATGCTAAATTCTAATTGGATTGTCTTTTTAAAAATGGACAATAGTTCAAAATACATTTACTTGAAAATATATTTCAGTGAAATTAAATAGGTTCACTCTAAATGATATTTAGGTCAGGTACGTCCTACTGACATTACTGAATACAGAATAATCTATACCAGTGGTCACCAACCTTTTTGACCTTGGGGACCACCAAATTCATAATTTGAAATCCCGGGGCCCACCAATATGATTTTTTAAAAAAAAGGTACATACATTTGCAAAATAATGGTCAGAGAACTTCCATTTTATTAATATAAAAGGCACCTATTTAATAACAAAATTTAAAAAGCTTATTTAATTATAACAAAATTTATAACAGATTGAAAGAGAGAAAGAGAATGAGAAAGAAAGAGGGAGAATGAAAGAGATAGAGAATGAGAGACAGAGAGAGAAAGAGAGACAAAGACAGATAGAAAGAGAGATAGAATGACTCAGAGAGAGAGAGAGAATGAGAAAGAGAACGAAAGAGAGACAAACACAGACACACACACACAAACACACACAGAGACAGACAGACAGACAGACACACACACACACACAGACATACTGCTCTGGCGCTCCACTTCCTCCTCCTCACTTGCTCGCCGGCTCGACTGAGCTCTGGGCACCTCTGCAGGGGCCTCATGGATCGATCTCTGGGCATCCGTGGGTAAAACTAGGCCTCCCGGACTCCCGCAGATAGATCTCTGGGCACCCATGTGGTGCCCGGAGGCCTCTAATTCGGCCCGCAGGTCGCAGAGACCGATGCACGGAGCACCCCAAGATCTGGAGATCAGCCCGGGGGCAAATTGGAGCCCAGTACCCTGCAGGTGCAAGGAGATCGATCTGCGGGGCGACCCAAGACCTGGAGATCAGCCCGGGGGCCGAATTAGAATTAGAATTCTGTGCACCCGCGGGGCGTCAGGAAGGCTCTAAAATTCAGCCCCCGGGCCGATCTCCAGGCCTTGGGGTGCCTGCGGATGCCCAGAGATCGATCTGCGGGGTGCCCCAAGGCCTGGAGATCGGCCTGGGGGCCAATCTAGAGTCTTCCTGGTGCCCCGCGGGTGTGCAGAAATCTATCCGCAGGGCACCCCAAGGCCTGGAGATCGCCCTATGGGCCAAATTAGAGGCCTCCCGGAGCCCCGTGGATCGATTTCTGGGCCTCCAGACACCGTGCCGATCTTCGGATGCCACGCTGGCCAAACTCCTTGCACTTCTGCTGGCTGAGCAGATCCCTCATGGCCCACCAGATCTTCTGGAGGCCCACCAGTGGGCCGAGGCCTACAGGTTGGTGACCACTGATCTATACTCACTAATGATAAGAATAAATATAATGGGAGTAATCAATGTATGTCTCCTTATAAATGCATGTTAGCCTTCTTAAAACAAGTGACTATTCCGTAAACTGGAAAACAGGTAAGGTTCCTTACAAAGTAAAGTAAGAAATCTGGATAGCAGTTTGAATGCTATATTAGGAATCATTGCATAATTTAAAGTATCTACAGGGATCAGCCTATAACATCTTCCTATTACAATATATAAATTTTGAAGCTATATGTTATCAACTATCAAGGACAAAAGACAGGTAAGCTATCTGAGGGACCATCTATCTGCCTATTCTGTTCCATCTGTCTGTCTATTTGATACAACAGAGTTTACATGTTTTGGGTTCCATTCATTAAAAAGTCATCTTATAGAACTTAGGAAGTGGCCTTCTTTGGAACAGCATACTCCTAGAGATTTATAGTGTTCTTCTCCAGATTTAAATGTGCCTTTAAAAGCTTCCTCCAAGCTTTGGGCTAGTTTGAGTGGCAGTTTCCTTTCCTATAGCAATGTTGCATGCCATAGAAGATATTTCTAGATGGTAATTTTTTCTTTGCTGTATATTGTTCAATCTGTTTTTAATACTGTATACCAAATCAGGTGACCATTACATATATGATTATATCCATCCATTCATCCATTACAGTTATGTTCTTCAACATCTGTTCTTCCAATTATACTATACTGTACTGTACTGTACTGTACTATACTTACACACATTATATATAGCCCTATTTTGACTTGGTGTGCAGTTACATTTTTCTCTAGATACCTTTGATGGTTGCCTGGTTTGAACATTTTACCTTGTAGAGCTGTTGCATGTCATGTATTTGAAGAATTCATCACGTTTACTGGATGGTAGGAGACTGCCTTCAAATTTCCGTTCTTGTGGTGCCATACGTAGGTCCACGACAGGTTCTCTTAAATTATCTTCTTTGTTTTTATGCCTCGGAATCTCTACAGATTTAATAAATAAAACTGGTAACTTCTATTGTCAGAAAATATAAGATATAAAAGGAGATAGTCTTTAATAACAAATGGCTCCTATTACTGTCCATAAAAACATACAGTATGAAATTACTAGACATTATTGTCACTTCACAGATTGTTATGTGTAGTGGTTAAAAAACCTGCTTATTTAATGATGCTATAACCTGTATTATTGGAAGTGTTCACTTCTAGAAGAATTAAATACAAACTATTAGTGTTCTGTCAAGAAAATTTATAACTAGGGCAACATGAACATGATGCTAGCAGCTTTTACAAAGAAATAATAAAAATAGTGGTAATACCATAAAAACACTGACTTTGTGATTTTTCAACAAAAAAGTTTATTAGGTAATAGCTTAAAAATGATGCCCCTGCAGTTGTGGAATTACATCAGGTTTTTGTAGGCATTGGAAAATGACAGCATCTTCAAGATTAGCCAACCTTACTAGGGCATAAGCTACTGCGAAAAAGAGCTCATTTCCTCAGATGCTTAGAGTAGGTTTGTTACTATAGAACTTTAAATTTAGAGAATGGAAGAGGGAGAAGTGGATGGAAAAAAAGTTAGCAGCCTTACATGATTGTGGAAATTGAGAGAAAGAGACTGAGTGCCACACTATCAGTTAGCAGAAATAATAGTCTAAGAGCTCATTATTCTGTTCAAATCTTCAGTAACAGATTGTAAATTTTTAATTGTTTCAGCTGCCAAAGTCTCCTGTTCCACCACTGCTATGGGCCAGTGACACTGTTCATGATGTTGAAATGTTGTGCCATTGTCTTGTTTCCATTTTGATTTCTGATGTTCAATTACTATTCATTTATCTTCTTATGCAACTGCTATCTTGTTTGTCCTATGTAATATTATGAGAAACAGATTATGACAAATCTTTTTAGATGATGAACATATGAAGGCACCCTTAACATTATGAGTGACAATTATATTCTATTATTGTGCTAAGGTAGTTTTGGTGGAATAGTAATTTCTTCACTAAAGTTAATACCCATTCTTGCTTTACGAGAATTTATATTTGGATGAAGCTTAGGAGATGAAAGTGTGTTTAATCTACAGAAAATACCTAAAAATTAATAATAATTCCTCAAATGGAAATGATCTGTTATTTTCTTATTGAAGATTTTTTGAATTAGAATTTAAGATTGTAGAAATTATAATTGCTGATACAAAGAAATCCAGTGCCTTATTTTCCATCTGAATGAATTACATATAGTTTATGCTGAGAAGTGAGCCATGCAACTTTTTGTCCTTTAATTTGTAGATGAACATTAGCCTATCTGTAAAAATAGTCACCTATTCTCAAAAAAGCTTACCCCATGCAATTTGATCAACAGGGAATTCTGACAAATCTTAGAATTTCAGTGTTTGGTTTAGCTCATGGTAATGCAGATACACCTCTTTGTGTTGGCACTGTGCCCAGAAATGGGGAACAATTTGTTTTTTCAGGTTTCTATTCTACTTTCTAAAGTGAAATTGATTTCAAAGATATATTATGACACAGAAGAATGAATCTGGCATCTTAATATTGCATCATTGACAAGTCTGCTTAACAGGAACCATTAAATATGTACAAAGTAACAGCTGCCCTTGTATAAAACAGCTTTTTTGGCCTGAAAACACATTTGATAAATGAAGATAAACCACTTTTAAAAATATCTTTTGTACTCTGCATGATAAATGCAGTTAATTCTGTATAATCTGATGTTTACACAGTACTCATAATGGAAAACCTTCTTAGGCAAGAATAAACCTTAAAATGCTGAAGCAAACATTTAATCAGAATACTTCATGCTGATTTTAAAAAAATCAATATATTCAGAAATATAACTTACAAATTGTGGTGGTATTTACATTTATTTCGCAGATATATCGCAAATGAGCCATTAAGCCAGATTTTATTACTTTTTCAAAAACGCTGTTACCGGAACTTTCTGTTTTTAAAGGCTCATGAGGGGCATGGGACCACATTTACATTTTCGGATGAAAAGACATTCAGCCCTCCATAGGTGAGACTAGCAGAACAGAAAGCAGCTTGTCATCTCCCTGGAAAGATTGTTTTTGAAAGTAGAAAGGATTGCTGTTTCCTTAACAGAAGAAGAAGTAAATCTGGATGTTTCTCAATGTCTTAACACCAAAGATCATTATTATCCTTTAGTCATCTGGAAATTGTGAATCAAGGTGCTTTTTCAATGTTTATTTTGAAATAAAACAAATTATAAAGATATATTTCTTAATTTAGCTTCTCTATCCAATACTAACACAAATAGTTGCACGACTGATGCCAACATCTTGCCTTAAAATCTACTGCTTTAGACAGAAAGACAGAAGGACATTCTCTCGGTTTGGTTGAAAACAAAATTAATACTGTAGAAAGGAAGAATGAAAATGTGAACATCTGCAGGTAAAGCCCCAAATCAAAAATAGCACCTTCAGAAACAACACCCAAAAGGTTTGAAATGACCGTTCATATGATATATCAAAACTCTAGAGAAATAATATATAATTGTAAGCTTTAAAAGTTTTGCACCTCACAATGATGAGAAACTCAGAATTGTCAATACTCAAAATTCAAAAAATAGCAATTATTTCTTATGCTGTATAAGTAGATGACAACTAGGGGGAAAAAGAAAGTAAAGGAAATGAAGCCTGAACTAACATAGATTCTGATTTACTCGTGCTAATATAAATACTGTACCTATCTATTATGGAAAAACTATCTTACAACTGAGAAACACTAACAATTATGTTTGCTGATATCATCTGGCAAATGTTAATCTTCCAAACAACTTTGGTAGAAGAGCAATGGAATAAATTTTTGGCAAGATTGTTCCTGGGGAATCTTTCTTTGCTGCTAGGGGGAGAAGAATCGTGTGAATTTACCAGTTTATCCATTTGCCAGCATAGAAAACAGGCCAAGATAAGGCATTCCAAAAACATTTGTTCCTTATTCAAGTATTTCAACTTCAAGTATGTGCTCATTTTTTTCTGTAGACGAAGTAATTTAGATAGACAGGATGCTGATTCAGAGCAATCTTGACCACAGCATTGTTAATCTGAACAGAACAGTGAGCCTATCCTCAAATCATTATGAAAGGAATGACAGTACCAGGAAGATGCCACTAATTTATAGTTAGTTGATGATCTTCAGTTTGCCTAAATAATTTCAGGTCATTTGATTACTATGTTTACTAGGAGAGCTCTCCAGCTGAAATGTTTGGCAAGGTGGTGGCAAAATGTGATGATATCACTTAAAGAAGGGTGCACTGGGTTCAATGCCATATTGTATGAAAATATACCTAGTTCAGAAATTACTCAAACCAAATTGTTAAAGACAGTAATCTGGATTCCTTATTTCACACTTTATTCTCTCCTTTGGTTAGGCTGCAACTCCTTAGTGGCCTGACTGAGATTATGCTACCTTAAATATCACCTGAAGCAAATTCTTTGAGGAACATCCTTGGTTTACCTTACTTCAAATCAAAATTTTATTAGAGGTCAGCAATCTAGACTAAATATAACCTATAGAATGACCTACAAAATAGAATGTGTACGAAGTAAAATAAGGCACAAAGGGTAAAAATTTACAATCAAGCTTGCACTATTTTGGTATTTAAAAAGTTTTATGGAACTGTATCTACATGGAGGGAAGTATGTAGTGGGGTACTCCAAGGGTCTTTCTCTGAACTTTTTAATATCTTCATCAGTGATTTAGATGAGGGGATAAAATGAGAACTCATCAATTTTGCAGATGACACCAATCTTGCAGGAAAAGCCAGCACTCCTGAACATAGACTCAAGATATAGAATGATCTTGACAGAGTTTGACACTGGGCCCTAGCTAACAAAATGAAATTCAATGGTGAGAAAAGTAAGGCTCTATATTTAGGCAAGAAAAACCAAATATACAGGTATAAAATACATGGTACTTGGGTCAATAGTAGTAACTACAAGAGGAATATTGTAGTCCTAGTGGACAATCACTTAAATATGAACCAGCGATGTGCTTCAGCTGGCAAAAAAGCCAACACATTCCTAGGTTGCATGAACAGAGGGACAGAATCAAGATCACATGAAGTGTTAAAGCTACTTTATAATGCCTTGGTAAGACAACATCTTTGGTTGCATAAAAGGATGTTGAGACTCTAAAAAAATGCAGAGAAAAACAACAAAGATAATTAGGAGACTGGAAGCTAAAACATATGAAGAACAGTTGCAGGAATTGGGTATGTCTCGCTTATTGGAGGGACATGATAGCAGTGTCCCAATATCTAAGGGGCTGTCACAAAGAAGAAGCACCTAACAAGAAGCAATGGATGAAAACTAATGAAGGAGAGAAGCAACCTAGGACTAAAGAGAAATTTCCTGTCAGCCAGAACACTTGATTAGTGGAATGACTTGCCTCAGAAGTTGTGGGTGCTCCAACACTGGAACTTTTTAAGAAGAGATTGGACAACCATTTGTCTGCAGAAACAAACATTGCAATGGAGGGTTTTGGGGGCTTCTTATTTATCAGTTTATTTATCTTTTTAGCATTTGGTAGACACATCACAATTCTCATAAGCTTACAAATTCAGTGACTGTCAATATAAGCAAGACTTGATGGGGGTGCATATAGAAAGTCTCTAGGATTTCCCTGATAAGCACGCAGGGGGGGCATTCTTCCACTATGAGCTGCGCTGCCTGCTTTGGG
>JANHFO010000371.1:201057-217804 GCA_032468095.1 Pareas carinatus
ATTATAACCATAATTTAAATAGTAGAGGGCAAGGGCAGCTATCCCAAGCTTGCCTGAAATAAGTGAGTCTTGAGGACTACCATTCAGCTTTTGTAAAATCTCTTTAAAGTTAGCTTCTTGTAATCCATAAGTGTCATTACCATCTCTTGAATATGTTTTGCCATTTGTGTTGTCATTATTATTTTTTGTGATAGTCCTTCTTTATACTTCCCTTACTTTATAGCAGGTTTTGGAGTTTCGTTTCTTTGTAAGTCCAAATATTTACTTTCTTGTTTCAATAAACAATTCACAGCTGCTTTCTGAAGGTCATGCTTTCTCTCACTTTCACTTCACCATCAGGTTTAACTTTTATAAAAAACATCCACCAACAGCTTAGGGATTTTTTCCCAATTTTACAATATGGAGGTAATATCTTTTAAATTTTAGTAGATGTAAAAAGTTATTTTCTCCCTTCTAGACTCTTTATTTTAGTTGAATATTTTCTTTTTCTTTTTTAATAATAAGTAACCCTTTCCATCTTCAGTCGCCATTCCCTTCTTTCGAGCATCAGTTTCTCTTTAAATCTTTTTAATCAAGTAGAATAGTCTTTTTGGAGTAGAATTTTTTAAAAAACTCACCCTGGTGGCTAGATGCTGATTTCAAGTTTTTTTGGTGGCTTGCTTCCAAGCTGCTCCATTTCTGCTTCACGGCTTGTCTGCAGCTAAACGCTGTGATAATCGCAGCCTGGCTTCACAGATCTTCCGAGGGGTCCTTTTCCAGTCCCAGGGTAGTCACCACCTCCCCTGAGACTGCAGAACATCTCCTCTCTTCATTGCCTCTCTGGGGCAACTTTAGGGTCGGAACCGATCACAGAACTGTCCCAATCTACAAGCTGTCGAGCAGTTTGGCTCAGGAGCATCTCAAGCCTGCTGCTTCGCTGCCATGCCGTCCGCCAGAATGCTCAGCAGGACTGTTGACTGTTGGCATTGTTAACCGAATCCTGCTAGCTGTTAGGCGAAGACCCACTCTGATCCAATCCATTCCATACCTGGCTTAGTCCCTCCCAGTGCTTAACCCGGTAAGTTAAGGAACTGCATTCTCTCCAACACCCATTCACTCCCCGGGTGCTTTTAGCTGCCTTACACTCTTCTGCTTCTGCTGGTCTTGGTTTCATGTGCTCTCCTTGTCCTATTAACCCTGCCACTTACTGGCCCTGCTGCTCTGCCAGCCCTGCAGCCAAGTGACACTTGCCGTCTTCCTCCCACTGCTGACAAGGTGTATCCAGTTTGGTGGTAAGAGAGGTAACAGCTGGCTATGGCAGGCCTCTTCCCAATGCCACTTGCATTGTTTTCTAAACCAAGCAGGCCATTCTCATAATGCTTTGGAAGGCCTCAGAAGCTTTCTGATGGCTTTCAGGAGCATTGCAGAAGAAAGACAGCAAAGGCCAGCTGGGGATGGCAGAACCAATGAGTACAGGGTAGCAGGGCCAGCAGGTTGAGTGAAGCAAACTAGCAGAATGGCAGGTGAGTGGAGGCCAGGAAGATGGTGACTGCTCAAGCTTTGTGCTATGGTGCTGCAGTGGTCAGTCACAATTTAAATATTAAAGTTTTGTATAATAAATATATCATAACATTAATGGCAGACAGCTATTTATACTGGTCCATGTCTGTAATATAGTGGGTTGGTAGTAGATTGGTCTTTTTGCTAAGAACATGTGTACATAGTGTAGTGTGGGTACTGTCTTTTTTTAAATTACAATTTGATATAGACTTTATTGGGTTAGAGTTAACTTTTTGAAAATCAGTGAGAATTTTAAATACACGTTGTATTGGAATAGGGCAACTATTAACAAAAGGATACAGTTATACTAAAAAGTAATATCTGTAGTGTCAGAGACCTGGAAATAAATTCATTTTTTTCAACAAAGTAATGAGAAAATAGCCTCAGTTCTGCCTATATGAAATAAGAGACACTTTCCCCTTTCCTAGATTATTGTGAGGATGAAGGATATCAAGTGCATTATATACAAAGTTCATGTAAAATTCTATAGCAATATTCCATACTATCTGTCTCCACTTTGAATAGAATCTTGGGATGAACAAGGAGCAAGACTTAATACATTCTTAGAACTAAAAGCGCTATTTTGATCTTATAATGCTATAAATACATTCACATGGGATTTCAAACATAAAAAGCCCTTTGAGACCTTGGCCTCTTAAAAAGCTTTTATCTAATTAAACTCAACAATATTTATTTGTCCCCAGGCAATAGGCAAAAGATAGCTAGTTTTTGCCTTCAACAAATTTCAAATGAAACAAATAAATGTTCTATTACCTGAGTTGCCAAACCCACTCTTAATTTTCACTGGGCAGGAAATAGTTGGTCATTAACATATATTATATTTAGCAAACAACATCCTAGTAAGTAGGTCATATTATAAGCTCAGGGTTTAATTTTCTTTGCCACATTACAATTAATGTTTTAGTGCCTTACTGTAGTCTGTTCAAATTACATTCACCAGTCTAATAATTACAATGGACACAAAAAACTACACAAGAAGAAACTATTTCTAAGTTTTAAGAGAGACAAATCACTTATTACAGAATGGGGGCATAGATCAAGGATTGCTTGGTTATGGAAGTGACTGGAATAGCACAGAGAAAACATTTATTTATTTATTATTTATTATTTCAATTTATATACCGCCCTTCTTCCAAAGGGCTCAGGGCAGTGAACAGCCAAATAAAAACAACAATCCAAAAACATTAAAAATGAATTAAAAGTATTAAATCGTGGCCAATTATAAAATTTATTGTTAAGAACTTTACTAAAAAACCCCGAAAACTAATACAATTAAAACCAATTCAATAAAATACCATAAAATAAGATAAAAATACAATAAAACGGGGAAGCTAGGACAACCCGGCCTGAACAAATAGATGGGTTTTAAGGGCCCGCCGAAAGACTTATAGGCCCGAGATTCTATGTATCTCCAGGGGGAGTTCATTGCACAGGGTTGGGGCTGCCACAGAGAAGGCTCTAACCCTGGGGGTCACCAACTGACATTGTCTCTGTGGGAGCGCCCTGGCCGGTGGGAGGTAATAGTTGGTAATAGGCAGTCCCGTAGATAACTAGCGCTAAGCCATGGAGCGCTTTAAAGATGGTCACCAACACCTTGAAGCACACCCAGAAGACCACAGGAAACCAGTGCAGCTCACGCAGGAGTGGGGTCACGTGGGAACAGCCCCTCGACCCCATAATCCCCCATGCGGCCGCATTCTGGGCCAACTGGATCCTCCGGGTGTGACTCAAGGGGAGCCCCATGTAGAGAGCATTGCAATAATCCAGATGAGAAATGACGAGGGCTTGAGTGACCATGCGTAAGGAGTCCCGATCAAGGAAGGGTCACAACTGGCAAATCAGACGAACCTGATAAAAAGCCCCCTTGGTCATGGCCGTCATATGTTCTTCTAAAGACAGCTGTGCATCCAGGAGGATGCCCAAATTGCGAGCCCTCTCTGTGAGGGCCAATGTTTCGTCCCCAATAGCCAGTGATGGCACCAGCTGGCTATATTGGGACGCCGGAAGCCACAGCCACATGAAAGCTAGCTGTATATTTTAGTATATAAACTTGTACACTGGCAAACAAATGCAATATGAGCAGTGATAATTTTTTGATGTCATAATAAAATGGTCACAACTTTTAACATTTTCTCCAAACAAATTTGCTGTGATCAAAATAACATATTTATCCCAAAAATGAAATTTTTCTTCAAATACATTTGTTTTCTTCAATTTTATAAAAGTATGTAGTATAAAATGTTTTAATTTGTTGCATTAACTAATAGAGCATTCGGTAATAGAACATTCATACTTTTAAAAACACAAAACTGAAAAGCAAAGCAAAATGTATATTCCTGAAGCCAGGATTTTCTTTATATTTTGGATATACACAAACTGTATATCTGCTTACGTATGTGTCTATAATAAATCTCAAGAAATTGGGATATTTTGGATTTATCAGTCTGTACCAATATATAAATACATTGAGGAGAACATATTGTAGATAGGTGCAAGTTATGAACTTTTTAAAGAAGTTGATGTATGACCTGACACATATATTTTAGAATAAAATAATCTGCAAATAAAGGAAATGTCTAAAAAAATTGAGAATATCCTCTTGAATATAATGTATAAGTGTCAATATGAATGTTAAGATCTAGATTTTTGTTTTCAATATTCAATATGTTATCTTTGTTTTATTTTGTCAAAGTATCTTATGCATTTGGGGACTTCTAAAATGCTGCCATTGTTACTCACATATCTAAAGGTTGTTTCTGTATGCTTTCCTTTCTTCATAAAGATACCAACACTGTTCTTCCAACCAAAAACAATTCCAATTAGCCAATATCCTTACTACAAGCATAACATGACAGAAATACAACAACAATTATTGATTTAAACAAAAAGCCATTTTTAAAAACAATGTTCATTCTTACCAACTCCAGTAGTTATTGATTCTGTGTCAATGTTGTTAGCCTTTTTCTTTGCCACTTCAGCTAGTGCCAATTCACCCTTATCTAGTGCAAAGTAATGGATGTCCTTTAGAAATAAAGCAAAATAAAAGATTAATCTAAAATGAATCTTGAGCAGGTAACAAAGAAGAATTTGAAAGGTTCTTTATTCCTTAGATCAGATACAGAGTTGGAAATGATGAGACTATATTTATAATTTTCTCTGTGTTACTCTGGAATGCAGGTTTATAATCTGACTTGTATTTCTTTACTGGTAATGAATGAAGCGCTAACCATTAATAGAAAGAATAGAGCTATTCAATTCTATGGTACAGCTAAACTTTAATAAACAGCTTAGACTTTCTTATTGTAAAACCAAAGTTTTCTGCAAACATCCTAGTATAAAGGAAACATGGAGGTATATAATGAAGGTATATTTTTTCTAGCATTTTCTAATGATTTATGATATCCTAATAAATATCTTATAACTTTTTTGCCTTTTTATTCCTGAATGTCTCCAATCTGTATTTTTACTTTGTTTATTTGAGCCTGAAAATTAGAGGCACAACTAGTTTGGAAAATTTTATTTTATATTCTAAATCAGATCAAATCAACATTTTATGGCCCCCAGGTCACATCTGTCTTTTTGGCTTTCTCTATCAGGCCTGTGTGAAGTCAGTCGGAAATTAGAAATCAAATGTAAATAAATATACACCATGCACATAATACAACTGCACTGCATTTGTTTTGAAGGCAACGGCTATTTGTATGCATAGGTATGCGTGCCTATGGATCTTCATAGCCCCCTATTGGCTCAGCACACTAGTTTCTCATGTGGCCCCTTGGGAAAACTGCCCACCTCTGTTCTAAATCAAAGATGGATATTCTGAGATCCCAAGGTTATACATTATCCCATATATTAAAGTATATTCACCAGAAATCCTGTTTTTTCAAATTGCAATTGTTAATATGTCAGAAAGGAAATAAATGATTGATTAATAATTCTGTTAACAATACAAAATTAAATAAAATTTAGTTTCTGTAAATGCAAGTCTGTCCTATTTGAGTATAAAAATATGAATACTGTTTAAGAATACTGCATAAAGGGAAAGTTTCTGAGCTCTCCCATTAAGTTTTACTTCTACAGTTATTCCTTTTCATAATTGCTTTTAATTTAGATGGCCTTCCACACCAGATTGGAATTTGAAAGAAAATAACTAGAAAGGTTTAGTGAGTAGAAATTAGTGGGTATATTATTCACTTCTTAAGTGTGTTCCTTTTTGTCCTCCTTTGCTGTCTTTTACCATCATGTCTGGTTTTGAAAAGTAGTCTTCTTGACCACTCTGGTTCCTGTAAAATACTTGGAGTGTATTTGCATTGCTGGAGTGTTCTGACATGACTAGAGGCCACCAATTGGTTCTGGAGGGCTAGGACAGCATCAAATACTTACCATCAGCACAGCCCAAATACGACCTATATCTTTGCAATCGTATGTGAGAAAGAATGATCAAATAAGAAAGGGTAGAGCCCGCAACTGTATAATGGGCAGAGAAAGAGATTTAGAAGAGACCTTCCCTAGCTTCTCAGACTATAAAAGGAGATGGGAGATTTGTATTTTCAGACCCGTTACATCCTGCTTATGTAGCCTTACAATAGAGTAGAATTAGCTCTTCTGGTCACGTTTCCTGTGTGGTCTACCTGGGAAGGCTGACATCAATTTTACAAATCAACAGAAACCAAAAAACCCCTCAGCTTAGTCAGTGAGTACCAGTTTATAGTATTAGAATTGTTGCTGCAGCTATTGTAGAGATGATTCAAGCTCAATAGCATAATGTTTATGAGATTTGCCCAACATGCAGAATATTAGAGATTCAAAACTTGGCTGGATTTTTTTAGACCAAGAAACTCTTTATCCTTTTCCCCTTGACCTTCCTTATAAACTATTTTATCACTTCTCAGTCACTGAAATCCTATCTCAAATGACTGAAAAAATGATGAGATGTACACCAGTGGTTTTTACATATCAGACAAATGTTAAAATCGTTATGTCACTCAGACTTCTGCCTTTCAATAGCAGCTGAACCCAAACTGGAAAAATACAAGAAAGGAATTTTTGTTTCGAACTTCTTGCTGTGCCTGCTTATGTGTGCATTTTGATCCTTAACTCTATAGAACAATTAAACTTTATGGGTTGTATATAAAATGTATACTATATATGCATATACAAATATATGTCCACGTAAACATAAAGGAAACCAATTAGCAGGACTGAATCCCTTCTAAACCAGTTTCAAAAATGTATCAGTCTGGTTGGTTTGGTAGAATTAAGGCAGCAATAGCATAATCCTTCTTTTTTAACAATTTTTATTGCTTTTTTACTTAATAACAAAAGCAGTCTTTAATAATAATATAGAACAAATATGGCAAAGATAAAAAACATATTATAGTAAATCATTTTAACAGTAAACCGTACAGTTTTATACATACTTATCTAAGGCAAATATTGTTCAAATACTTATATATTTTAATATATTTATATAAATATCATAATTATCCTATTTTTTATTATTTAACTTTTTACTTTCAACATTTGTATTCAATATGTAGAGCTAGTCATTCATAGATTACAGTATTCCATCATCTAATAGGTATCAAAAAATAAAAGACAATCCATTATATATAACCTGAACAACTGTTATCTTGCTTTGCTACTTAAATAGCCACTTCTTATTATACCAATCTCTTTTCAGTGGATTTACTAATATTAGTTACCAGTTTATCTTGCCAGTTACCAGTTGTTAATCTTGTTTACTAAACAACATTTCCAACTAAAGGGTCTTGTTCCACTTTTAAATTCCTCCTTGTGGTTATCTATTTCATATTGAGTAACACAACTTATATATATATGCATTCACATATTTAGATGTTCTTGGCAACATTTTTCAGAAATGACATGTCACTGGTCGTCTTCTTAAGGTTGAGAGAGAGTGATTGAGCCAAGTCACTCAGCAGACTTTGTGCCTAAGGCAAGACTAGAACTCACAGGTTTCCAGGCTTGTAGCCCAGGGCCTTAACCATTATACCAGACTAGATTTATAGTCTGATTTATACCAGACTAAATAAATATGGGGCACTTATAACCCTATCCAGATCCCATCTCTTATTTATGTTTCCCTACTCCTGTTGAAGGTATTATTATTTGAAATTCTGTACAAAATTGAGACAGTTCAGGCTTGCAAAAATTTCTATTTTCTTCTTCTGAACAGTTCAAAAATTCACTATTGCTCTTTGTATCAATTCAAACTGAAACCAGAAGGTATAATAATTAATAACCCTGTTTTTTCTACCTGTATAATCTAGTGCTAAATTAGATTTCCTCATGTAATCATGTATTCTGCTGAGTTACGCAAAATAATTCAGTATTTCTCTATATAGTCTTGGTTTTGCAGACAGAGCCCTGTTATGCAGTGTCAATGTCAGGAGTTAGTGGCAACTTCATGTCTGACTTCAATGATGGCAAACTTAAATTTAATGAAGATGGATTAACTTACTTTTTGTTCAATATAAACTCCACTAAAAATGAATATGGTATAACCAAAGAAAAGTGATATTTAACAATACACTTTCAATACTTACACCGTAGTATTTTCCAGGTAATTTTCTTTATTTGTTTCACCCAGCAGTTTTCTTACACAATTTTAAAAATATTTCTTAGGCTATAATCCTGTACACAATTATCTAAAATTAAAAATTTGTATATCATTCTACATATCAAGCTCCCATAGCAGCTTATAATTTATTTTAATAAAATAACTGAAGTATTGCATTAATAAGCAGTTTAAAATCACAGCAGAAAAATAGCAGAAAGGGGAATCAGAAGAAGGATAAAAGAGAAAATCAAGATAAATTACCCCTGATTAACAATTCAAAAATAAAAAGGCATTAGGACATGGAGAGAGCATTTTATAGAGTGTCACTTCTGTATCTAATCATGGGGCTATTTGAAGATAAACCTATGCTGTAGTTTTTTTAATGCACAAGGAGTTACCTATATCAACTAGTCCTCGAAAGTACCTGATTCCAAGTTGTAAAGAATTCTGAATGCCAAAATCGGCACTATGAATTGATATAGTTAGTGTATATATAGGTGAACATGCATCTTATAAGTACTGGTGACTCATTTTCTCTTCTCTTATTTCCCCAAAAACTCCTCTCCAAACCATAAAGGAATCAGGTAGCGTTGGGTGAGGGGGTAGAAGAGATTGATGCAGGAAGATAGTAAAGAGTGAACATAATACTGCAAGTCTTCATTTGTACATGAAATATGAAAGGAGCAGGCCTTGCATTGTACCACTTCTTTCATCATTTTGAACCTCCATCTTCACCTTTCACAAAGTCAGTCTTGTGAAGTGTTATTTTACTTATTGCCTTGGGCTTCACAAGCCTATCCCAACAATAGATTATTTTATTTTAAAATTTCATACTGGGATAGGAAACCAAAAGCAAATGGCATCTTTTTTTCCTATCCTCACACTGTCATCACCTATATATGATTGTTTCACTATTGGCTTATTTTTTCCTATAATATTGTGCTATATATTTTGATTATTGAGAAAACATAAAAGGATATGCAAAACAGAGGCTAAGTAATAGCCATGCAATTGGAACTAAATACATTACCATATATTTTCTTGGGATAATACTGCTTTTCCTGATTGAGTCACTTTCAAGAATCAGTTAGCCTTTTAATAAAACAAAATAAACTTATAATTCCAGTAATTCAATTAATTACTTTATTTATAGCATCAAGCTATTTAATACAAAACAGATCAAAAATATCTGATTAAAGTGAAGCTACATCAGGAAAACTAATAAATTTATCAATTCCTGGGTTTTTTGTCTCATTTCATTTTTTTCCAAATTCAAATACACAATTATAGTTTACTGTTTAACTTTGTTTTTCATGCCAATTTAATTTTTTAATTTCCTTGTTCACATTCTTATTGTTTCTTGCTTATGTTAATCACACTTGACTAAAGTTGGATCATAATATACAACAGTACTATTTATATTGCAAGAGAAATATAATCACATTTCAGTGAGTTGATTTATCTGTCCATTGAATATTCATAATTTGTGAATATTAGCATTGGTATGTACACTAGAAAATATTACTGACCTCGCTGTATTTTGTAAAGCTTCCAATATTAAAACAGAGTACATTGAGAAAGGAACTGTAACAGTTTTATCCAATTAGTTATAATCATATCCAAATATATATGGTCTAGTTTAATATAACAATGAAAATTAGAGAAAAATATACTTCTGAAATGAAATAAAATTGTTGCAATTGTACATATCAGATTAGTGTTTCTAATGAAAAATGTAAACTATTATAAAACTATACATGTGTGAAACAAAACAGATTAACTCATTTTATTAGATTTAAATCCTGTTTTTCTTTTTTACAACTCAGTATATATACTGCAATGCTCTTCTCCTATTTTTCCCATAATGACAAATCTGTGAGATGGCTTAGACCAGTGGTTCCCAAAGTTTTTCAGTCCCCCCATGCCCTATAAATAGCATTATTCGGAATAGCAGTTTGCATGGCCCACTAAGGAAGATAGTAACGGTAAAATTCAAAATGTTAACAATTAAGACTTTCATTTTAGATCTGCTCAGTTTGATGTTGACTCATGCGCCAGGCAGAATTCAGAAGTCATGCCATGCTTGTTATGCGGGAGCAGGAGTGAAAAGCTGGGGATAACCCTGCTTGCCCACCCCATCAGAGGCAAGAGCCGAGCACTGTCCAGAAGGTGCAGGGGAGAGCACAAGCCTCCCTGTGCGTAAGAACCATAAGATGCAGCATGAAAGGTGCGCTGCTTTGTCGAACTATGCCGGGCTTCGTACTGTGCCTTACGCACCTTATGCGCAGGGAGGCTTATGCCCCTGCACCTTTTGGGCAGCGCCCCCTGCCCCTTGGCGCCCCCTGCTGCCCCCTTGCCTCTTAGCACCCCCTGTCACCCCTTTGCCTCCTACCGCCTCCCTAAGCCATCCCACCGCCCCCAAGGGGCGGTACCGCCCACTTTGGGAACCACTGGGTTAGACTCTAAGAGAAAGACTGGTCTGAATGTCAACCAGGCAGCTACACAACTCATAATTTCTTAGTTTCTCATTTTGTACTTTAACCACTACATGGAACACGTAGAAAAAGTCATCTAATGAGCACCAGAAGGGAGAATGGCAAAAACCTTCAAATTTTCTCATAACCTGATCCCCAGAAGCTCTATTTTAGAACATCTGGTATAATTATTCAATGGTATCATTGCATAATTACAAATCAGTATATTCTTTTGTAATTCTCACAGCGAAACAAAAATATAAATATAAATATTTTTGTGAAGAATTTTTCTTCTATAAGAAACACCTGCCCCTGTATCTCAGGTATGGTCAAAACAGTTGGGCATATCCTGGTATACTGCAGATTTTATAGGGAGTTACACAATATGTTAATTTTTATTACATTCCTGTTAGCAAAGTTTAGGCCACCTGGATGAATTCCTGCTTACCTGTTTACTTTGAGACAGGCAGCCTGCCACTGTCTATGAAAAAAAATGCACTGTGGCATGTTCAGCATAATCTTCTATTGCTTTTATATTACTATTTTTTTTACTGTTTACTATCTGGTGCTAGTGCTAGTTGGCTGTTGTAAGTGATTGGCCTTTGGCTGTAATAAAGGATTCATTTATTAATTTATTCAAATTCTCCTCTTTTTGTGTTATTATTATTATTGTAACAGAAGTGCTCTGAATAATGTTAATAGTTTCGAATGCCAGCATTTATGCACACCACTCAAGAAAGATTTATGTCTCTCTCTGTAATGTTTTCAAAGTAAAGCATCCCAACTAATTCCTTCCTAAGTTTATGCAACCATAATTGGAGTGAACTTGTCAAACTTGTTTTTATTCTCTGATGATATTACAAATCAGTAACTTAAGGTAAAAACCGAATGGTGTAAGAAATATGAATCATTCCTGGTGAATATAAATGTTAAATTTAAATGGTTAGAAATTCAAACCTAATGGTCAACAAACCCTAACCTTAGCAGAAGTTAAAAGATGAAGGCATAAAACTCTTAAAACTCCTGGGAATTTAAAGGTGCCTAGAACCCTTGAAACAGGTGTGGGTTTTAGAAGAATGTCTGTCTGGAGGCAATGTAGTAAGAATTTGCCATCAATATTACACTTCCTCTGTCCATAATCCTAATAACATTGTCAAAAAAGAGAGCCCTGAGGAACTTGGATAACTTTTAAATGGATAAAAGCTTATACTATCAATTCAACTAAGGTAATACTGTAGTTGTGAATCTCGGTTTTATTACTACTTAGTAGTATGTTCATCTGATACAAAAGAATTTAAAGGATTTTCAGATTAAACTCATGATGCCAAATTTTCATAACTGACTGTGATACTTTAAAACATTTTTAAAAGTGATTTTTTTCTGCTCAGATTTTTTAAAATATAAAGCACTACCAAATAAAGGTTCATTATGGTTATATAGCTGTTCTTCCTTGATTATATACTTCTTTGTTAGGAGCTCATTAGATTTTTTTAACAACTATGTAAAGAAATGTAATGCTGAAGAATGACATGGAGAGACAAAGACACATACACACAGAGAGAAAGAGACTAAAAGAGACACACAGAGAGAAAGAGACAGACACACGGAGAGAGAATATCACACACACACACACAGAACCCCATGCTCTGGGGCTTCACTCCCTCCCCTCCGCCTGGGCTTCTTTCTCACCCATAGAGCGCACCTTTCTCTTGATGGCAGCTCCGGCTTGGGGAGGGGGAAGCCGATTGGGTGGCTCCACAGCTGCCGGCTGGAGGCTCTGGCTTGGGAAGGGGGGTAGCCGACCGGACGGCTGCATGTACTGGCAGCGGGTGGCTCCTGCTTGGGGGGGGCGTTAGAGTTAGACACACACACACACACACACACACACATTGAGAAACCTTGCCCGGTGCACGCGCAGGAGAACAGCGCATTCCAATACCAATTGCTGAGCCCAGGGAGGATGAGGTGGGTGGTTCGAGTGGGGGTGCAGTGCTGGGGGGGGCGGCAGCCTGCCTTGGAAGACTAATTTTATAAATGCATAAAACACAAGACAGCTAAATCAATTGGAACTTAATCTGACACATTTGGGCTGCCCGGGCAACAGAAACCGAAAGCGGCGCGAGCCACCGACCTGGATCTCCAAGACAGCACCCTCCCCCCCCCAACTTTGCTCTAAGGCGAAACCCTTAAGAATGCCTTGAGTGAATCTTGCAGCAGCTTCAAACACTACATTTCCCCAAGTACTCTCTGCTCTCATCCAGGGACACTCTGAAAATTCCAGTGTTGGAAAGGCTGGGAGGGCTGAGCGTGCCCATTCTGAGGAAATGAGTGATGGTTTCTGAGGCTGTGACGGTACCAGTTCTGCCTGTGAGGAAACTTCTGCAAATATAAATTATTAATTCGAGCCCAGGCGGCTGACCCAGATCTTCCGGCAGCCCACCAGTGGGCCAGGGCCCACAGGTTAGCAACCACTGACCTAGATCCTGTACATGTGCAAATGAAGCTTCGCTCACTTTCACAGCCTAATTCCTAACGAACCGCGGCCCAGTACTGGCCTGTGGCCCAGGATTTGAGGACTCCTGATATATAAGATTAACTGCTTTGCTACAGTAAAATAGCATCCATCATTTCATTTGATTTTGAATTTTATAGAAATTAAGAAACGCTGTTTCGTTTATATGCGATATAGTACCTTACACCAGAGATTTTCAAGCTGGGGTCCGTAGACCCCTTGGAGTCTGTGACAAGTTGCAAGGGAGTCTGCAGATAGGTCAAGAAAAAATTGAGAAAAGTAATATATATGAATTGTCGATTAGTAATTAGTTTAATTTGTGGGAATGGGGTCCTCCATGTAGCACCAACATGTTTTGGGATCTGCAGCTTGAAAAAGACTGAAAATCTCTGCTTTACACAATAGTTTTTATTTATATTGAAGTATATTACCTATAAACCCCCTTAAGAAGAGTTGTCTGCAATAATATAGTTATTGTATTATTCTCATATTCTGGCATTTCTGTGAGAATCAGCAATATATAGCATTTAAAAAGACTGTCATAATAATGTATCTTGATTTATATTTCACCCTCCTGCTAATTAGCTAGGCAACTATTATGTCTGTAGTATTTTACTCCGTTCTTCAGGAAGTTCCCACACCAGTTTACAAACTCAAGAGTACCTTCATTCCTAGACTTTCATTTGCATTTTAAAGATTACAGTGAATCTGATGAAATCTTTGAACTACTGGCAAAGATTTTGCAAGGGTATTCTGCAGTTTCTATACATTCTCCTTCTCCCTGCACCTCCCAAACAATTTGTCTTAGAATTTACCATGCAGCTGGAGTAACCTATTTTGATAAGAGTGACAGTGTACAAATCCATTTTATTTGTGGATGCAATTCTGTTAGAATAAGGATACTCCAGAGAGTCCTCAAGAAATGACAAGTCAATTAACGATGGTTCAAACATATGACTGACACCCCAAAGTTACACATGACTCTATTTTAAAGTTATCACAGCTGCAGTGGCTCTGTAGTCATTTGCCCTTACAACAGACCATAGAGATGCTGCAGTGCCCTTCTGTCTCTTTCCCCCCATTCTGCTCAGATGGGACCCTTCAGCACTTGGGCTTGCTCCCTATGCCTCCTGGAGGTGGCTGCCATTTTCAGGGCCCTGACAAAGCCACGGATGATCTCACTCAGCAGCTTCATATAAATGTTGAACAGGAGAGGCGAGAGGACCGATCCCTGTGGCACCCCACAAGTGAGGCGCCACGGCGTCGACCTCTGCCCTCCTCCCAACATGGACTGCAACAGGTCAGAGAGGTAGGAGGAGAACCACCGAAGGGCGGTGCCTCCCACTTCCAAACCCCCCTAACCGGCGCAGCATGATACCATGGCCAATGGTATCAAAAGCCGCTGAGAGGTCTAATAGGACCAGGATAGAGGAACATTCCCTATCCCGGGTCCTCCAGAGATAATCCACCAACGCGACCAATGCCGTTTCGGTGATGTACCCAGACCTGAAGCCGGATTGGAACAGATCCAGATAGACAGCTTCATCTAGGAACCGAGAGAACTGCCGAGCAACCACACTCTCAACAACCTTTGTCATAAAGGGAAGGTTGGAGACGGGACGATAGTTACTTAAAAGAGCTGAGTCCAGTGAAGGCTTCTTGAGTAAGGGCCTCACCACCGCCTCCTTCAAGGCGGCAGGCAAGACACCCTCCCCCAAAGAAGCATTCACGATGTTCTGGAGCCAGCCTCGCGTCACTTCCTGGGAGGCCAGTACCAACCAGGAGGGACACAGGTCCAGTAAACATGTGGTTGCCTTAAGTCGCCCAAGGATCCTGTCCATGTCCGCGGGAGCAACAGTCTCAAACTCATTCCAGGTAACCTCCTCAAGACTTGCATCTGTCACCCCACCTGCGGCTACCCAGTCAGAGTCCACGCCGCTCCGGATCCGATCGATCTTAGGTTGGAAATAACTTTTAAACTCCTCTGCCTGACCCTGCAAGGGGACCCTGCACCCCTTCAAATGAAGGATAGAGCTGGAAACTCCAAACAGGGTGGTGGGGCGATAATTGGCCAATGCGATCAGCAAGGAGAAGTAATTATACTTAGCCACTCTGATCGCATCAAGGTAAGCTCTAATATGGGTCTTTACCAAAGATTGGTCAGATTCGCAGCGACTGGCCCGTCAACTTCTCTCTAGGTGTCTTTTCTGGCATTTCATCTCTCTCAGCTTCTCGGAAAACAAGGGAGCCGGGGTGGTTCGACGCTGGATCAGAGGCCGCAAAGGCACGACCCAATCCAGGACCCTGCCCACTGCCCCATTCCAGGCGGCAGTGAGCACCTCGGCTGAGTCGTGGGACAAGGCTTCAGGAAATGGCCCAAGCTCCGTCTAGAATTTATCTGGGTCCATCAAGAGCCTGGGGTGGAACCACTTGGTCTGTTCCGCCTCCCTGCAGCGGGGGGTGTCAGTGAGGAATCAAAGGAAAAAAGCATCTGACCATGACAAGGGCTCAGTCACTATATACCCTAAACTCAAACCATCCAATCACTGTTCAGAGGCAAAAACTAGGTCCAGCGTGTGTCCCCTGAGTGTGTGGGTCCCTGAATTACTTGGGTCAGGTTCATGGCCATCATGGTAGCCATGAACTCCCGAGCTATCTCTGATGTCTCCCCCGCATATGACAAGTTGAAGTCTCCCATGACCAAAAGTCTGGGTGTCTCCAATGCCACCTCGGCGATGACATCGAGCAGCTTGGGCAGGGCTGCTGTCACATGGCAAGGAGCCAGGTATGTGACCAGCACACCCATCTGCCTCCCAGGCCCCCACTTCACCAGCAGGGACTCACAGCCAGCCACATGAGGAACAGTGGTCTCCCTCGGTACAAGCTCCTCCTTGATTAGAACTGCCACTCCCCTGCCCTTCCCCTGGGCCTGTGGCTGATGGAAAGCATAGAAACCTGGTGGGCACATCTCAACAAGAGCCCCCCACCCTCCTGGCCCAACCAGGTCTCTGTGATCCCTGCCAAGTCTGCACCCCCCTCCTGAATCAGATCACAAATGAGGGAGGCTTTATTAATCACAAGCATTGATGTGTTAATGGAAAAAAAATAAAAATTACTTCAAAAAAAAAAAGGAGGACATCTAGTGGTCAAAGTAATGAATACACATTTGGGAATTAAAAGAAAGAGTGTCCAAGTGACCTTGAAAAACAGCTACAAAATTATTTAAAGGGATTTTGTATAAACAGAATAGTATAATATTTTGACTTTACAAAATGAAACAATTGAATGTTCCTAAAGAGAAGTTATATAAAATAAGCAGGTTTTTTAAAAAAAGCAGCATCAACTCCAATAACACCATATGCAAGACGGAGCTCTCTAGGAGCAATGCTGCAAAGAGAAAACCAAATGAAGCACAAAGAAATATTCAGGATACATTACAACTTATACAAGAGAAAATGGGAAATAGGCATGAAAATATGAACAACAATTGTGAAATTTTGAAAAGATTAACCAATAAATGCAAGATATAAAAGTCAAATTTGATAAACAACAACAAATGATTTATAAGATAGGAGAAAAATCAGAAGAAACTGAGAAACAGATGGAAGTGCTGATCCA